>FMBT01000574.1:0-44420 GCA_900095095.1 Fragilariopsis cylindrus CCMP1102
TATTCTTTATTTTCTATCAGTCAAAAAGATTTTTTTGCCAATACAGTACATTCCGAAAATGTGGGCGATTGATGCTATAGAGTCATACTGTATGTCATTCATAGTACAGCAGAGGACCTGTCTGTCTTTGGACAATCAAGCACAGAAACAAGAGTCCAATCATGTAAGAAAGAAAGCAACTGTCATGTCACTATACCTATCAGACTATAAATATGTCTGAGATGGCATGGTATGGATGATGTGGAAAAAGTACCTATGAATCACCAAAAATAGGAAGTATTTGGTATCAGCCAATTATGTGTACCTTGCTGCCCCCCCCCCCCCCCCCCCTGCCCTACACACACACACACACACACAGATAGAAGAAGGAAGGTATGTTCTAAGTTCATGGTGCTGCAGTGTGTGTGTTGTGTGAATATAAGCAGATCACTTCCTTGCATCAATAAAGGTATACATAATCATGTGGATTTAGTGCTATATACATCCAAGCATATATTTTGCAGCTCGCTGGTACTGAAGGGGGGGGGGGGGGGTACTTTCAAGACACTACTTTTTCTTTTACTATAGCATTATTAAAGCACTAAATCAGTACAAGGCTTTGCTAGATGGGCACCCACACCCACACCCACACCCACACCTACATACACACCCACCCACATACACATAAAAATCATGGACATATGTCAGCAGGCCAAGTGCATGGGGGGCAATTACATTTGCAACATAAAGAAGAAGGAAGGTATGTTACAAGTACAGGGTGCTGCAGGGTGTGTGTTGTGTGGATAAAAGCACATCACTTCACTTTTGTCAATAGAGGTATACACAATCATGTGGATTTAGAGCTATATACATCCAAGCACATATTCCTGCAGCTCGCTGGTACTGAAGGGGGGGGGGGGGGGTACTTTCAAGACACTACTTTTTCTTTTACTATAGCATTATTAAAGCACTAAATCAGTACAAGGCTTTGCTAGATGGGCACCCACACCCACACCCACACCCACACCTACATACACACCCACCCACATACACATAAAAATCATGGACATATGTCAGCAGGCCAAGTGCATGGGGGGCAATTACATTTGCAACATAAAGAAGAAGGAAGGTATGTTACAAGTACAGGGTGCTGCAGGGTGTGTGTTGTGTGGATAAAAGCACATCACTTCACTTTTGTCAATAGAGGTATACACAATCATGTGGATTTAGAGCTATATACATCCAAGCACATATTCCTGCAGCTCGCTGGCACTGAAGGGGGGGGGGGGGGTACTTTCAAGATTCTACTTTATCTTTTACTACTGCATTAAAGCACTAGATCAGTACGTACAAGGTTTTGCCAGATGTGTGTCGCATAAAAGATTACTTTATAAAAGTTCACATCATCTGATTTGCTCACATCAAACATGTCCTAACATGCCATGCTACTGCACTGTTTTCAACAACATACAGGTGTATTTATATTTTTATGTTATTGGTTGTGAGAGGAGATTTGATTTTGATTACTCCAGATTGATGATCCAAACTCTTTCATTCCATCAGATTACGAGAATATACCGGCACTAAACTTCTATATTCAACTCCAACTCAAAGCAAGCAAAGACGGAAGGACAGGAACCATAACTTGTATTTTGTTTCCAGATGAATCTATCATTAGCTACTACTGCTACTGCTACTGCTACTGCTACTACTACTAGGTCCTACAGGCGTGTTCCGGCTGAACGCGGTTCTGTTTTGTGCAATAAAGGACAATCTGCGGACAGACGCTTCTTCTACAACACGCGCTATGCAGTAAAGTACTATCAATTGGGCGAATTTTTAGCTTCTACAGAAGCTCTTCTTTCCTATAACTGACCAATCATAATCCATGCATTGAATCAAGACGCATCGACAGGTGTAGGTGGTGTCGGCAAAGCCCTGGTACTTATTTAAGGAGAATTCCGCCCATATGGGGTACTTGTCGTACGAAAAACAGCGCATCACGGGATTGATCAAAAAAATTCCCCACGAGGTAAAAAATGCTTGATTAATTTACAGCGTTCAATTATGTTTGTACTAGCAAAATACTAGTTGTTTTGCGACATTGTTGACAACTGCTTCGAAATCGAGCTTGTTTTCTTGCGTTCAAACGGTATTTACACGATTAAGTCAAAGTATGTGATGCTACATTAATAAACAGCATTCAATTATGTTTGTACTAGCAATTTACTAGTTATTTCTCGACATTTTTGATAACTACTTCGAAATCGAGCGTCTATTCTGGCAATCGATCAGTAGGATCGAACCGATCGCATCAATTCCAAAGGGGGTATTTTATTCGCTGTATAAATGCCTGTATTTCCTTGCAACTAACCTCCCGACGACCTCATATGTTCGCGTCCGTCACCAATACAATGCGAGTAAGTGGTGCTCGTTTGATTGACCGCATTCAATTATGTTTGTACTAGCAATTTACTAGTTATTTCTCGACATCTTTGATAACTACTTCGAAATCAAGCTTCATTTCTTTGAATCGATCCGTACGATACGCGAGTAAGTGTTGCTCATTTGATTGACAGCATTCAATTATGTTTGTACTAGCAATTTACTAGTTATTTCTCGACATCTTTGATAACTACTTCGCAATCGAGCTTCATTTCTTGATCGATCAGTAGGATCGAACCGATCGCATCAATTCCAAAGGGGGTATTTTATTCGCTGTATAAATGCCTGTATTTCCTTGCAACTAACCTCCCGACGACCTCATGTGTTCGCGTCCGTCACCAATACAATGCGAGTAAGTGGTGCTCGTTTGATTGACAGCATTCAATTATGTTTGTACTAGCAATTTACTAGTTATTTCTCGACATCTTTGATAACTACTTCGAAATCGAGCTTCATTTCTTTGAATCGATCCGTACGAGACGCGAGTAAGTGTTGCTCATTTGATTGACAGCATTCAATTATGTTTGTACTAGCAATTTACTAGTTATTTCTCGACATCTTTGATAACTACTTCGAAATCGAGCTTCATTTCTTGATCGATCAGCGTTGTGTCGTTGTGTCGCTTTTTTTTTCACTTGTATCGGTACTATCATATTTCAACTCGCTTAACCCAACACATGCCGTGCGTGCGCTCCAACTATAACTCGCTTTTTCGCTGTTTTACTGTAAATGCGCTATTCCAATCCCTAAATACCGAAAGCAAGCACTGATACGTTACACACACCGTGCGTGCGCTATAACTCGCTTTTTCGCTGTTTTACTGCAAATTCCATCGCTGTTTTACTGCAAATTCATTATATTATTTCTTCTTTCATTTACACGCAAAACACACCAATTGATTATCCTGTTGGGTTCTGTTTCACACCCTCATAATTTACATTTATTGTACAATCAACACAATGTTAAGGAAACAACACAAGCCGTCTAAGTCAAGGTCTCGGCGCCAATCTCTGGGTCGTCAACGTCGAAGTACCGCTCCTTCTTTGAAGGGGATGCCTACTTCGGATTCGACCGCCCCAGAATTGCGCCACGATACACTGTATCACCTTGATCATGACAGTACGCAGTTACTTCCTACAACCGCTCCCTTTATTGTACAATCAACACAATGTTAAGGAAACAACACAAGCCGTCTAAGTCAAGGTCTCGGCGCCAATCTCTGGGTCGTCAACGTCGAAGTACCGCTCCTTCTTTGAAGGGGATGCCTACTTCGGATTCGACCGCCCCAGAATTGCGCCACGATACACTGTATCACCTTGACCATGATAGTACGCAGTTACTTCCTACAACCGCTCCCTCTGCTACTCCTCATTACCGCCGTACTCCCTATTACCATCAAAACCAACCATCTATTTCCAGTCGACACCAAGACATGGTACGTCCGGTCCACTGCAAGTGATAATACAAGACCTTATTCTGCTTCTTCCTCTATCTCTTCATCTACTTCTGGTCTTGTTTCATACTCTAAAGTTTCCCTTCTAAATATCTCGTCAAATATATAGCTATGGCTCTCTTCTTCTACTCGCAGAGCTTCTTTTTCCAGGCATTGTACCTTATTAACATGAGATGATGAGGGCATATTCCTCCCCACCTCAATTGGATCCATCTTTACATCCGACATAACAATATTGAATAAGGGAATAGTTACTGCTTGGCCACTGGGTGTCCACCATTTTGGACCTCGTTTCACTTCATTCAAGTAGAAACCATCACATACAAGCTTACCTGTTTCTTGACAGGTATATGATTCACTTGTCCATTCAACCATCCAATATCCATCCCTTGCTTCAGGATCACTTGTTACAATAGCACCGTAACCACCAATCTCAATTGTGGCTGCTATATTGGAACTTAACGAAACAAGAATTTCTTCTCTCGCAGTGTCTACGTCGTCTATGTTGGCCTTGACGTGGTCGACTTCTAGCCGAACCACATCCCATTCGTTCCTTAGTCCAAGTATTTTTCGATATCGGCAATCCTTCACGGTGGCAAATCTTGGTTGTTTTGGTGCCTTCACACCGACTTGCCATGGTAATCGAATAGTAGTATCACACGGTACGCAAGCGCATGGAATTCTTCTTAAAGCAACACGACCGGTACCCAACTCAGGACAGCAACATACATGGTATCTTTTGTTTGACGTTCCACCAGCTTGTTTTGCTTCCTTTGAAAACTCAACAGTTTTGTATTTCAGTTCCGAAACTGTATCTTCTTTTTTCCACACTAACCACTCGTGGTGTTTGATGGCCCGCGAATTTTCTCTCTTGGCTGATTTTCCTCCCGATTTAACCCCCCCGGATCTCCCGATACGCAGCAGTCGTGCACATTCTTCAGCTAATGAAAATTCTTTACCGATTTCGTTTACGCTATGTGCTGCAAAACGTTTTTTGTCATCAACAGCATCTTCTTCGGCAATGCTATCCATCGCTTGCTTCAGCTCCCTCGCAGAATAACGTATCAATAAGTTTTTATCAGTACCGTTAACTCCGTCCACGATACCTTTTCCTGTAGTACCAATTGAAATAAAATAAATAAAAGTTATTAGATATGTCAAAACCCAGCAAAGTATATTTTAGATACAATAGTTTAGAATAATAACGTACCATGGCCTGGAGCACCGAACGAACGGTCAATCACAATGTTATGTCTGGTTGATAATCCTGATAAGAACCATAGCGCTGTTGCTGATCGATACTGAGCGCCACAACCGTCGGTTGTTTCGTATAAGCGTTCACTCAAGACTTTTTTTTCTTTTAAGATTCTAATTAAGCGATCCATATGCCTGTCCGTAGTGGCAGCATTTTGAATCTTAGAATCTTTTAAAAACGAATAGAAATGAGACGTCGTTGCTGTTGCCCCTACCGGGAAAAACTTTATATCGTTTCCTTCGATTGATAGATCACGACTTGCCCAAAATGTTCACTCTGTATTTCCATATGAAACTTCATTAATAATCGTTCCGCATAATCACGTGAACCAGCCACCTCGCCGGGTTTCAGACGGCTGAGTCTTACGTCTTCGATATTAGATTTGCTTAGTATTATTTTCAAAAATCGGTGATAAGTATATTTTTTCAAATGAGGAAGGTAACAATCAGTGAAGAACTCTTGGAACCCACACTTCTTTTGGGTTAAATATTTCCTTTTGTAGAAGCCACCCCGTACGTATTTTGGGTCCGCCTCCAAAAGCAAATCGCATTCAACACAGGATTTTGTCTGGACGTGTCGTTCCCCATCAACCACCGGCGGAAATTTTGGCAACATGTTGTGTATGCTGCAGGACGGGAGGACATCGTACAAATGGAAAGAAATATCATTGTTCATAGTCAATTCTTCAGGAGGCCGGTCGAACCCAGGACAAGCGGTGCACTCGCCCGTAACACAGTCCAATTGATGAAGAGATTGGAACCTGTCATCAGGCGGAGCACACAAGCAACAAACCATCGCTAGTTTGGCGGTCTTAAACCTAGCCTCTCCCTGTGGCTGCACCTTGTCCTGGTATTTCTTGAGGGTTTCGTCGGCCGCCATATATCTCCTGGTTCTTGGATTGAAACCATCGCGTATCTCCTTGAAATCCTTGATTCGGTAACAAATAAACCGGTTATAGCTCTGTTGAAGGTTGATCATTTGAATACACGGTTCGCAGCCACACATTATTTTATAACGATCACTCATCATTCGTAAATGTGGCGGTAACAATTCCCTCAATTTTGTATCAGATATCAATATTTTACCATTGCAATCACGTGCTCCGGCTAGACCAATCAGCGGATCGGCATCTATTAAGTCGTTGTGCAGCTCCCTGACAGGTATTTGAAGTAAGATCTTGTTTACACGTTTCTTGACCCCACGAGTGCTACCGTCGGGTACCAATAAAGTATCTGATGCAAGGGGACTTTGTATGACCATATTATGATTATCTAACCACGACAGAAACTCGGCATGTAACTCAGCTGTGACCTTCGTACGCCCCAGACGTTTTAGTACGCGGCCGAAGAGAGTACCAGTACTGTCTCGCATGTTCTGCCGGTGAGTTTTGGCCCTGCTCATACACCTTTTCAATGTAGGGATTGGAATATCTGGAAACAATCTGGAACGACAAGCAATAGAAGGAACTTGTGTAGTGCTATTAGAGGAGATTGGAGATTCGGCCATTGCTGAAAATATGGACTGTTCATAGGACCGTACATCATCAGTTGCACAACCCTTCTTTTTTGAATCATTTGTTGTTTTCAAAATTCGATTGATTTGTTTATGATGAAATCGCATGGCTTTTAATTCTTCTACGTCAGCAAGTCCAGCACTTTTGAAGAACGGTCTCACTCGAGGGTCCTTCGACGCGGTATGCAATGCTAATACTAGTTGTTGTTGTGAATGTTGTTTAGGAAGATGCTCTCCTAAAATAGTTTCTACTAAATTATTTACGGCTCTATTCTTACCCTTCCTTGCACCAAAATCTGATCGATCATCAACCTTGAAAGCATCTTCATCAAATGCAATGTTTAAAGACGGACGTGTAGAATTGGAGTATACTACAGGTGAAGCTGCAGATGGAGCTACCGCTGTCTCAACTGTTGCTGGTGATGTCGCGGTCGCTGATGCCACCGCCGGTGAAGATGGAGCTGTATTATTTAATTTAATCAAGAGAGACGTCAGAGTCTCTACCAAATTCTCTGCCGAAACTTCAAGAGCAGAGGCTAAGTCAACCTTCAATTCTTCTTGTTCTAAACATAGAAACTTACTTGGAGAACTTTCATGATCATTACCTGTAAAAGTATCAGTAGGAGGAACCACCTTCCTCCTTGGAGTGGAACTGGAAGTCAGAGAAGATGATACAGACACTGCACAGGCCGGTGATAGTAATGATGGTGGTGATAATAATAATTGTCGTGAAGCACCTCGAGGTGGCGCTGCAGTTGCCGGTGGAGACTTTCTGTTATCTCTAGCTGGTCGTCCTCTTTTTTTGTTACTTTCACTCTGTTGAAGAGAAACTGCAGTAGCCACCACCTTGGACCCTTGTCTCCGTCCTTTTTTTTTGGTTTTAATTCCACTCATTGCACCTCTCGTCGCCGTCTCTGATGAATTTTGTTTCGTGTCGTTCTGGACAACAACGTCGAAGTAACTAATTACATCACTTTATCGTCGTACTTGTCAAGAACGACACGAAACAAAATTCTCTAGAAAGCAAACAAAAAATAACTCCACGCGGAAGTAAAATTTTTAGTCCCGAATGTCCCTCAAAAGATCACGTTGAGCCGGAACGCGCCTACAGTACTATGGCTACATTGGAGTACTACTATGTGCTGCCTAACTCTCACACACAATCAAAAGTGCTACATTACTATTTATTGTTGCCGCCATATCAAGTTAAGAGTTTTGTTGACCATCAGGGTGGTGAAAGTGATGCGTGCAAAAGACATCCTCTGCATGTGCATACAACAAAAGTAGATTTTTTTCTTCTGACAGTTCTATACACACCATAAGGTTTAAGAATAATAATGTATGTTGTTGTTGTAAACAAACACTAATATTTTAGCAGTAGCATTTTCCAAATGACGCATGGATGTTGCAACTCCTTGACTCACAAGTAAATATCAAGTTATAATATTGTCAGGATAAATGTGAGTCATATTATATCCACCCATCCCTAATCTTCTAATCTAACTGCAAAATGCTTTGCACTAACTAAGGTAAGAGATAAACACAGTAACCTGATTGTAAATGGAACGCAATGTCTAAGCTTGCTTCTATTGACTTCCTCAAACCTCTTGTACTGTAACCCTCACTTATGTTTGAACTGAGTCCCCCAATACCCACTAGACCAAAAATTGATTAGGTCTGGTTATATCCAATTTTACACACACACAACAACAACAACAACAACAACAACTTGCTATTATATTTAGCTATAGAGCTAGTGGGGCAAGCATGCTTAGCTTCACAATGCCCACCGGCAAGGGACTATGGTATGCACTACACACGCACACAACATACCTGGAGAATGCAGCGAGTGAGTGTATAATATGTGTTCCTTGCATAATATATATATATAAATATATTAGATAGAGATGTATTCTTCACAAGTATGTGAAGTTTTAGAAGAGTACAATCAACCAGAAGTGAGTGCTATTGATCTACCTACTAATACAAGCAAAGCTAGCTTTGCTGCATGTTGTGTTTGTAGGTAGCCTTCCCAGATTGATGTTGTTTACAAAAGATTTTTTTTAAATTCTTCACATCTTTTTGATGCCGTTCTTCTTTTTCTTGCTTCGCACTAATTTTCAAGAACATCCAGCGCGCCAATGAAATGATGGTCGTGTTACTGTATGTAAAAGTGAGTGCTGTTTGCTTTGTGTCTTTTTTAATAAGGCGATGCGATGATGTCATGCATTTGTGATGTGTTTGATGATTGTGGAAGGAGATTCGATTTGATGATGATTTGATTCTTCACTTCAGATTCGAATTGCTTGCTTTCATTCCATCATTCCAAGAGGATACCTCCGATACTAAGCTAAACAAACTTCCTTTCCTTTTGAACTCCAACTGATCTGAACTGAACTTAACAGAAGGCGACGGAACGACGGAAGCAACCACGCCCCTGGCTGTTTTGTTTCGATTATTTGATTTGATTCAATATAATATCTTCCAGATAACCTATCACTGCAAACAAACCAAAGGAACGGACCGGACCGGGCAGCTTTCATCGGTGTGCTTTCGCCTATTTTCTATAAATATACCGCACAGACCTAGTCCTCCACCCGCGTCGCCGCCGTCGTCGTCGTCATCGCTAATCAAATCTACCTCCTGTAAAAGATAGATAGGATTCCAACACCCCACCACCGAGTTACAGTAGCTATCTCCCTTCCTTCCAAGATTAGGGATTTGTTATCATTATTTAGTGATACATAAATCTCTCCATTTTTTCTTACAGGGCATCCCTACTAGCTACTAGTCTTTCCCGATCGGTGGTTGTACTTTTATCTGATTTTTTTAAAATTTAAAATAAAGGCCAATCAAGAACCAATTACCTTGAAGTGACCAATCACCACGCCTCAGAAAGGACGAGAGAAAGCAAAGAATTTATCTTCTCTCAGAACGATTGAGAAGAGATTAATCAACTGAAAAAACACTCAACTGAAAAAACATCCCGAGAAAAGACTGACGCAAAAAAGAACTAGCGGTCGATCGTCCTCTAGCTAGCTTATAACAATATAGAAATCGAAATCCCCCCCAGGACAAAACTCGGAAGAAGCAATTAATAACTAACACAAAACAACTCGAAAGAAACAAAAAAAACTCGAAAGCAATACAGTAGGATAATATGGTTGATTTTGGTAAAAAGTTATTAGAAAAACGTGTGGATGGATGGGAAGAATATTATATTGATTATGGTCGTTTAAAATCATTAATAAAAAAAGCATCGAAAGCAAAAAAACGTAAAAAAGAACAACAGCATAATGTACAGGTACAGCAACGTCAACAACTGGGTGGTCGTCAACGTAGTAATTCTGACGCCGTTGGATATAATTATAATTTTAATGGATTGACACGTAATAATAGTAGTAGTAGTAGTAATAATGATGTAGGTAGTCAAAGTACAGGATTAATTGATCGTATGACACAAATGTCACCATCCATGAGAGGAGGACGATTATTTATTAATGAGAATAATGAATTTGAAGATGACAGAAAATCTATCCATGACACAGTATCCGATGAGTATGTCACAGTATTAGAATTTCGTTCGGTCTTAGATTATGAGATACAAAAAATTGTTTTATTTATATTAACAAGAGAAGGTCAATTAGCACAAAACTTATATACATTGTCGAAAGATGGACAACTATTAAAGACAAAAATATTATCATTAGTATATGATTATCGTCAAAGAGAAGGACGTATTGTGAATGAAAGTGATAAATTAAATGCATGGAATCATTTAAAAGAATCCACACATTCACATCGTAATTTTGCATCCAATTTATTACAATTTGTGAATTTTATTGATATGAATGTTACTGGTAAGTGTGTTAGTGTTACTGTTAGTGAAATTTAGTTGAGTTGAGTTTGAGTTGAGGATGACGAGATTGTTGAGTTGCGCTGAGTTGCAGAGTGTGACGAATAGAGCAGTCAGCCATGGACTATTGATTCATTCTCACGTTTACTTTTCGTCTGCCTTCTTCATCTTCTTTCGATCTCTCTTCCTATCTCTCTCTCTCTCTAATAAAAGGACTACGTAAAATCCTAAAGAAACATGATAAGAATTTTCCACATCATCAATTAAGTGGTACATACCTACAACAAGGTGGTGTTGGTGGTGGTAACTCCAAAAATCAAAAACGTGGACGTGGATTAGTACGAGATAATAGTAATAATAATAATCAACGTGATTTAGATGATGACTCTTATGATCAAATTGATTCACATTTAGATAAATTGTATCATTTTGGTGGATTGTCTGCATTAGTATTAACACTCCGACGAGCATTTGATGAATTACATTTATTAGAATTAAATTTATTAACATTAAGTGATGCAGCTAAAAATGCTACACAACATCGTAATCATAGAAGGAATATGTCAACACCACTTAATATTACAAGTTTATCATCTAGTGGGTATGGATCTATTGATAATTATAATAAGAATGATAATAGTACAACTACTGGTGGTGAATCTGATGATGATGATATTGATGGAATTATAAGTCCCATACGAGCTTACAAGGAAACACCTACAATAGATAATCGTAAATTACCATCATTCCCAGGTCAACCTCCCATACCATCGTCGTCGTCGTCATCGCAAGTACAAGCGACATTAAATTTATTAACATTAAGTGATGCAGCTAAAAATGCTACACAACATCGTAATCATAGAAGGAATATGTCAACACCACTTAATATTACAAGTTTATCATCTAGTGGGTATGGATCTATTGATAATTATAATAAGAATGATAATAGTACAACTACTGGTGGTGAATCTGATGATGATGATATTGATGGAATTATAAGTCCCATACGAGCTTACAAGGAAACACCTACAATAGATAATCGTAAATTACCATCATTCCCAGGTCAACCTCCCATACCATCGTCGTCGTCGTCATCGCAAGTACAAGCGACACCATCATCATCGTATTCCTCTAGAATACCACCAAAACCAACACCACATCGTCGTATGCCGACTGAAGGAGGTGGTGTCAATATTGATCATTCTAGCACTCATGTTCTTGTTGTTGAAAGTGGCAATGGTGGTGGTACTCCTGCAATCAATGATTTTGATGCATTATCACCAAGAACATCCACAACGCATCGTCCACGTCATTTACTAAAAACAACTATTACACGAGGGCGAGAACCAATACTAGATCAAATCAATGAAGCACGGTCACGATTGCGTCAAACAACGAAGTATGCAGAATTAGTTGCAGCACGAGCTTTAATATTTTGTGATGATGATGATGACAAAAATAAGATACCTGATTCTAAAAAAACACCAGCAAGTAAATTTACAACAGTACAAAAAATAAGTTCAATGTTAAATTTATGGTCAACATTTTTATATATGACAAATTATTATATTGTTGCACCAACTGTTGGTGATTATGCATTGCGATTGGGTTCTAATGAATCAATGTCAGGTATTGTAAGTTTTATATGCGGAATGTTTAGTTTATTTTCTCTTATCATTTTGGTTCGATTGACAATCTTAAAAAAAAAATAGCTTGAACCCACCTTACCTCACCTCATTTCACCGCACCTTTCATGTATGCCTCAACTCAACCCAACTCAACTCAACTCACCATCTTTTGAATCCTTTTTCTCTCCTTCAATTTCTTTTGTAAGATTATTGGTATGACACCTAATGCTGCATTAGTTGCTACCGTGTTGTATGGATTCTGGTCGAATTATTCCTATAGGAATGCATTAATTTTTGCTTCATGTTCATGTGTTGTTGGTAATATATTATATGCACTTGCTCTGTACAATCATTCGATAACAATGGTTCTATTAGGACGATTCCTTATAGGATTTGGTTCAGCACGGAGTATTAATCGACGGTACATTGCTGATGTATTTTCAAAAGCTGATAGGACGGCAGCATCAGCTGATTTTGTTACCTACGCAGCTTTCGGAATGGCTGCTGGACCAGCTGCTGCATTCGGATTAGGTCATGTATCATTTGATGAAGATAGTTTATTATGGTCAAATGTTAATGCACCAGGTTGGATTATGTTATTCGCATGGATTGTATTCTTGGTTGTTTTTATATTCTACTTTCAAGAACCGGATCGTGCAGCGGATGTTGTTGGCACAGGTACGCCAGAGAAGATGGAATTGACAGTAACCAAAACAAATTCCAATAATAGCTTAACGTCCAACATTAGCTTAAATAACAATGAAACGGAACCATTATTAATTCAGATCGGAGGTGATACCAACAACGATGGAACTAATAGTGTTTCAACCGTCGGTGAGGTGAAGAAAAAGACGAAGGACGAAATACCTTTATACAAGAATGTTGCTGTGATGACATCCTTATGGATGTACTTTGTTCTAAAATTAACTTTAGAAATGCTACTTTCGTCGACTGGTACCGTAACAAAATATTACTTTAGTTGGGATTCGAAAATGTCTGGACTTTTTATGGCTGTTGTGGCACTGTTGATGTAAGTTGTGATTTGAAACTTAAATCGTTCCTTTCTTTTCTTTCTGAATGTATTATGCGATCACTTACCAATCTCTTTCCAACATCTCGCGCTTTCTGTACCATGCGTGCATGCGTTCGACTTTTTATTATTTTGTAGGTTCCCTGTCAACCTTGTGGTTTCGAGATTAAGTCAACAATACGAGGATCGCGAATTGATTGCAGCAGCATTGGTCGTGATGCTGATCAGTGTCCTTGGGATTATAGATTATGTACCAAACTATTCGAAATACCAATACATTATTTTTGCTATCGGTATTTTTATCAGTACGAATAGTTTAGAGGGTATTAATATGTCTTTATTAAGTAAAACAATTCCAAAATCATGGGCGAAGGGTACATTCAATAGTGGTTTTTTAGCAACCGAGGCTGGTACATTAGCACGATCCGTTGGGGATGCTCTTATTAGTACCGTTGCCGGTATGTTTGGTATGGATATGATACTAAATGGATTATTCACTCCAATGGCAGTGCTATGCGCTTTAACATTACTGATAGTTTACGTGTTCTATAACCAAATGGAAGAAATGGACGACGATGATGACGATGATACCGATAGTGTAGTATCGAACGAGTCAGGAAGATCAAAAGAATCGAAATATTCGCGCTAAAAAAATGAAAAGATCTGTCCTATAAAGGAATTGGAAATCTTGGTTATCCATCCGACCAGAAAATAAAAACGGATTTAAGGATCAAATTTTTTGACCGTCGTGTTAACCTCTCTGTATGCTTTGAGTTCTTCCACATAGTGATAATTTGCAACCTTATCTGTTCCATTTGTTCTTTCTAAATGCTCTTTACAAGAAATTCTCCCATGTTTGGGAAATATCTTACCCAACGCAGAGAAATGGGTAATACCCAGCGCTTTGTAGTAAATCGTTTTGTCGCTATGACTGAGTCCTTGTCTGTCGATATAATCCTTAGATCTTTCTTTCGTTCCTATAACGGTCACAGAGCGATTATTTGCACCAAAGTATAAACCAGCTTCGACATAGCCCTAATCATGAAAAGTTAGAAGAGAGAAAAGCAATAGCATCGCATCTGAATACAGTGAGTTCCACTATCTTACCACCATTGATAACAAAGGAAAAAATTTGAGATGAGACTTACATCGGTTTCCACTCCAGCTTCTGCCATGAATTTTATAAATCCGTTCTTACATGCCCCTGAAATATAATGCAAGAAAAAAAATCATGTCAGCGAGAAAAAAGAAAACAATTTATATGAGATGCAAAATAAAAAGAGTACAAATCCCTTTCGATAGTATTTGTTTGTCCAATCAAAAAACGACACAATATACATCAAATACATGTATTTACCTGGTCCTGTATTTTGTGCTGGAAAGTTTTTCATTACATTCCTTGTTCCTTTGAGCTGCTGTACGCCTACTTCCAACATTGTTGCCATGAGTGGGTGGCCAAATGATGACGCAAGAAAGAACTGACTCAATATTCCAAGAGATTCCACAGCAAAGAAAGAATCATCTTTCGCTTGGATAGCTTCTCCATTAAACCCAGTAGGAGAGTTATCGATGTCTGTGTAAATACCTCCATACATGTATAGGACAAGATACCTCCATAGATCTGCTTTTGTAGCACCATTTGTGGCACACTTCAAACCTTCACGTAATGTTGGAAATTGATTTCGTGTGTAAGGATGTGTAAATAGTGTATCCATAGCTTGATCATCATGGAAATAGACAGAGTAATTCTGAAAGCGCCATTTGTCAACATTTTTGGATAACTGCTGGTGTTGCACAGCGATATCGGCTAGTGATATGTATAATCTTGGGTATTTTTCGACCATTAGGATGAACCACCATTGATGTTGGGAAATGAGTATTTTGTATTAGCGTCAAACCCGGTGGACAGGTTGTTGTTGTTGTTGTGTTGTTGAATTTGACAAGTTCTTCCAATATTAGGAATGTCGTGATAGGAGCTATTATCAGATGTTGATAATGATATTATTGATTGTTGGTTACTACTGCTACTCACTATTACTGGTGCATTAAAATCTGATGAGATCCCAACTTGTACTTGTAGCACCAGATTGCTCACTTTTAAATTTTGACAAGAAATAATAACCACGCCAGTAATCATCAAGAAAGCCAGAATTTTTCTTCAGGCCGCCGCCGCCGCCTCGTCGTTGAGGGAGGACATCCTTACCACCATTGTTTAGTCGGTCCATATACTGTCCGTAATACACAGCGAAGGTTTGTTCTTCGGCGCTGGTGTATTGTCTTTTTCTTTAGATGTAATTTATGTGTTCGCAATTTATGTGATGATGTGTGTTTGTTGTTATTATTGACGATGTTATAGTTCTACCGTAAATGTCTCTTCTCTCTCTCTCTCTCTCTCTCTCTCTCTCTCTCTCTCACGCTTTCTCTCTCTCCTCTCTCTCTCCTCTCACGCCTGTGTGCTGTGTGATGTAATGATGTTGTTCAATGATGTAATGTCGTACTAAATGAGACTACTGTCGATAACGGTATTTATTGAGAGGCTCTTGTGACTTTTAGAGTCCATTTTTAACGCCCTGTATCATGCGTTTTGCGACAAAACAACGCGATAGAAATAAATATGCCCCCGAAAAATTTCGAAATACTTCTTGTACAAACATGCGACAGTGTGCATTGTTATTTGGGTATTTATTTCTAAATCAATAATTCCTATCGCGATGAAGTTATTTTGTTCATGCCAGTTTAATTTTATCGTTCCCAATAAGTAATTCCACACACTTAATCATTTTTTATGTCATGAAGTGTAAGATGAAAGCAAATTGTACGTCTCGCTTCTCTTACGCTAGCTAGCTAAATAATTATATAAACTTTCTTAATTCAAGATATGATTACAGTACAACTAGTAGTTCTGAAATGTAGGATAACTTTACACGTGATGTGCTGATGATGATGGGTTGCAACAAACAACTTCTAAAAATGATCACGCCCGATGATGATGATGATGATGATGATGAGAAAAGAGTAGACGAAGAGGCTACTGTTACTACTTCGATAATGTCATCATACTCTGTAATTGATTCTTTTCGTCCTTGTCTTTTTAAGGCGACATCGACTGATGGTGGTGGTGCTTGCTGAGGTCGCCGTGCTGAAGATATCTGTGTTGGTGAGAACAAATCGTCGTCTTTTTCGTCTTCTTCGTCTTCTTCTTCTTCTTCTTCGAATTTATAGTTCTTATCATCATTATTATTATCTTCATTCTCCGCCGCCCATCGTCTACTTCTATGACGACTTTTTTGTTGGCAACAGCGACTACTACGACGAGTAGTTGCAGTTGTTGGAGTTGTAGATAAAGAACGAGCAGGGAGCATTGTCCGGAATGATCTTTATATTATTATTATTATTACTATTATTGTTGTTATTATTATAGCTATTGTTGCTGTTGCTGCTTGTAATAATACTTAACATAAAATCACTTAAAAGTGGACTTACAGTATCAGCTTTTTTCACCTTCACCTTCATCTTCATCTTCATCTTCATCTTCATCGGTGTCGGTGTCGTCGTCGTTGTCGTTGTCGTTGTCCGTCTAAGTTAACTTCGTTAAGATGTTCATTCTTATTATATATTGATGTTTGTTCTCCTGATATAAATATACCACCGGTACGTACTAATGGTTCCTCCGAATGTGAACGTAAACTCATGAATGATGATCGTAGTAGTGATGATGATATAGGTGATGTTGTAATAGGACTAGTAGTAGTAGGACTAGTAGTATACATCATCATATTTAGTGTTACTTTTATTATTATTGTTGCTGCCGCTTCATTTTTTGTGAGAGAAACGAAAGGTAACTATTTTAATGTTGTACTGTTGTCGGTATAATGAAGACGATGATATGTTCCAATTAAATTGAATTTGATTTAATTGGATTGATGCGAAAGCAAAAGTTCGTGCAAGTTGCTTGACACTGTAGGTCCTATTAATATCACGTTTTCGGTATATATATACAGTATTATTATGAGCTGAGTTTTGGCTAGTTTTGCTACCGTCTGTTTGATTGTGAGAGAACTAAAAGCCAATTCACCGGTTTTCGTATGTATATATTGTTGAATTGTTTTATGCTGCTGCTGATGATGGATGATGGTGATGTCAGACTGATGTTGAATATATATAGATATGACTGACTCGTGTCGTTTGACATTGGATACTGTATGCTATCTTAGTTTTTTATTCATTATTATATTTTGAATGCAAGCTCCAGCTAAAAATGAATAAGTTAGAGTTGACAGCCGCGATTGATCCTTGAATCAATCAGAATGAAGAACTGACGATATTAAATAATTGTAGAACACACGTGGGAAAGATAATAAATGATCATACGGAGAACACACGAAGAAATCGAACCATAATACTGTATCTGTAATTGTGGTTCTGCGCTTATTGCATATAAGTGCCATAAGTAAATAAAATAATGGGCGAATGAATTATTTATAAATTAATATTATACGATCTTACGATATTATGCTTCTCGTCTGTTCTTGTTTGCTCTAAAAGATGGCGAGATAATGACGGCGATATATGACGGTGAGGTTGAAACGTGATTGACTCACTCGATTAATTCGTTTGTGATGTTCTTTATTCGCAAGAAGGAGGAGGGCCTGTTTCGATATTTCGATAGTACTGTTTGGGACAAAGAACGAAATAACGTACAGTAGATCAACAACAACATCATTGCCTTGTAATCAAAATAGGAAAGCAATGAATTGGATCGAATCGAATCGAATCGAAATCGAATCGAATCATTAGAACACAAGATATAATAGTAATAGCACACAGATAGATATAATGAATGATAGGATCAATAACGGTGACGACGAAGTGCTGATCGATGATTATGATGACTATGATAATGACGAGAATAATAATGATAGCAGCAATAATAATAAGAATTATATTCCAACCCCAACCCTCACAGGATTTATTCTTCTTATTGGTTTTGGTGTTATTGTTGTAATAGGAGTAAAGTGCTGTTTAGCCTATATACAAATTAAAATATATCGTCGTGCACATCGATTACAAAATCAACACAATAACCATATGATGCATCGTCAACAACTTGATAATCAACATATTGAAATTATGATGTCACAATACCGTAGTCATGATCATCCGCAACGGCCATCAATCAATACACCATCGTCTGCAACAACGGCATTGTATACATTCCGTCAAGACAACAACAACAACATGGTTGTTAAAGTTAATGAACAATGTGTTCTATTAAATCGGATGACAATTCAAGAACGAGCGATCCTATATAATACTGTTTTTGATCGGAACGGCAATCAAACAATACTGAGTAACGAAAACTTTATTGTTGATGATGGAACCGCCGAAAACCACAATCATAACCACAACGGTGGTGGCTGCTATAGTAATGAGGAGGAGGATAATGCGACGACGACAACAACGACGGCGGCAGTCGTAGCAACAATACACCAAGCAACAGCAACAACGTCAGCAACAGCAACAGCTCCACCAGTAGCTTCTTCTCCATCAACAACTACCGTCGTGCAGGAGGAAACAACAACGGAATACGACGACACGACAAATCAAAATACTAGTAATAATAATAATAATAATAATAATAGTTCTACTATTCAAATTCCATACAACAATAATAATGATAATAATAATAATAATAATAATGCTACTAGTACGACAACATGTTGTACAATTTGTTTGGAAATATTCAAACCAGGAATGCAAATTGTTTGGTCGTCGTCATCATCGTCGTCATCGTCAAACAATAATAGTAACAGTAACAGTAATAATAGCAGAAACAATTGTCAACATATATTCTGTAAACAATGTATGGTAGATTATTTTTCAACAATACATAGAACTGAAAATACCTATACTACTAATACAAATACTAATACCACAACCACAACCACAACAAGAACAGGTAGTGATGATGATGAGAGTAGTAGTAGTGGTACCGAGAATACTAGCGGTGCTAGTGGTACTAGGAGGAATACTACTACGAATGATACTACTACTACTATTATCTCGAGCGTAGTAAATGATATTAGTAACGATGTTAATGATGATGATGATGATGATGATGATGTTATAAATCCTTGTCCAGTTTGTCGTCAAGAGTTTGTTTGTATAAAGGAATATATTATTATTATTTGATTGGGTTGGTTGTCAAGCTTAATAAAGTATAATAAAGAATGGATAGAATAAATATTGAGATACTGATTTCTTTGTAATCGTTATCATTACTCTATTCTTTTCTGGTGGCACTACTACTACTACTACGGGTAATAATGATCGTGCTACTGCTTTTGCTTTTTCGTTGTTGTTGTTAAATTTGATTCGTTTCGTAGACGTCCTAGTTGTTGTCATTGATGTGCAGTTGCTACTACTACTACTGTTCTCATTAGCATTAGCATTAGCATTATCGTTAGTTTTCCTCTTACGGTTTCCTTCATTATTATTATTCTTGTTATTATTACTGTTTATATCAATTAATATTATCGTATTCGTATCGGTGTTATCGTCTTCCTGTTTTTGATCCATCCCATTTATTTTTCCAGCAGTTTTGTTAGTATCATTTTTATTAGTATTAGTTTTATCATTTCTCAAAATTGCAAATGCTCGATAAAACTTTCTGTGGACATGACATCCTACTATTTCCTTCCATAGTATGCATCCAAGACTCCTACTATCAGTTGTTGTTTTAATTCTTTCTAAAAAACGACCATTTTTGTTCACGGACTGAATTGTTTTCAATAATCGTATCTATTATTTTTGATTTTGTATGATGAGTGGAATTTTCATACTCTAATGAATATCGTTTGCATTCATTCTTAAAAAAGATATATCCTTCATATTGTTCATTAGTATTTCCTCCTCCTCCTCCACAAAATAAAATATCATTTGAATAATCAACTTCGTTATCTGATATTGCTAATTCCCATGTAGTACTGGTACTATAATTTGCCGCTGAACATACCGCTGCTGCTGTAGATGATAATGCTGAAGTAGATGTTGCTATTGAATCTTCATTCTCCTTTGTCAATTTGATTCGTTTCGTCGTCGTACATGGAGACATATCCATAGAAGTAGCCACGTAGTCTGGTATTGATACTCTTTTTCTATTCTGCTGAGATTTCTGTTGCTTTTGCTGTTGCTGATGATGTTGCTGTTGAAATTGCTGTTGCTGGTAGTGATGCTGGAATTGCCGATGCTGTTGCTTTAAACACAGATGACGTTCACGGAGAAGCATATTCCGTTGATGCTGTAATTGAAGCTGCTGGTGTTGTACTAGTAGCTGTTGTTGTTGTCGTAGATGTTGGTGTTGTAGCTGTTGTTGTTGTAGCTGTTGTTGTGGAGTAAATAGTAGCTGGTTATAGGTGCATCCTGGATTATTTTTAGCCCGTGATTGCTGTGGTGGTGGTGGTGGTAGTACCATCCTTGATTAGATCAGATTATCTCTACGACGAGACGACACACTAAAACGTTTTACTTGTAAAAGCACTGCTGCTCTGCTTCTGCTTCTGCTTCTACTTCTGTCGTGCGTTTGCGTGTTCGTGTGGGTTGTGTATGTATGTGTGTGTGTGTGTGTGTGTGTGTGTGTTATGGCTAAGTGCTAATTGTAATTGAAATTAAAAGACTTGTGTTTTAGTAATAAGTTTTACCGTGAGGGATTCGATTCAATTCCAGTAAAAGAATAATGCTCACTGGATGCGTACCTAACTCCTACCAACTATGGTGTCCCAGCAACAACTTCATAGTAGAATTACAATGAAGTTACTCGCTTTTGCTCCCTATTCAAAAATATCCTAGAACAAAAAGAGAAGCACAACAGGTGGATCATGATATATATTGATATATATACCCATATATATATAGGATTTCACCTGTCTGTGACCGTAACTGTGACTCGCGCTTAGATCTATGCCCGCGCCATTCTTCGCTTGACAGATTGAGTCCCGGCTTTGGGTAAGTGGCGCGCTAGCGACTCAATACTTCAAACACATTCCCCATCGTTAAGGTGATGCGACGCGATACTGGTGTACAATTGAAGTTATTATTTTTATGTGCAAACAAAAAAGGGTGCTTCGAGAAAATATTTCATCTTTTTTCTAACAAGTTTAATTAATTAATCGATTATAGGATATATATCATAATATCTGTAACCCACTCATATGTAGTTCGCACTTATAGAAAAAGAAGAAAAGAAGGAGTACCCTTCACGACCCGAAAGAAGGGATGTCGGAATCGATTAGCGTCCATCGATACTTCAAAACTTCGTGCTGTATGTATTCTACACTGTCATAGTACAGTACAGTAGTAGTCTTCCTTCGTGTTCATTATTGATTTAGTTGTGGGTGATGGGGTAGAAGAAATGATGATCACAGCTATCTAAGCAGGAATGCATCATGGCACCGGTCACACCCAACATGGCAGCACGTCCATTTTGAATCTCAACATTCAAAGCACGATCACGTGCTTCGGGATCTTCAATCTGAGTTGATCCTGGGTATCCACCGGGAATAAAAACGCCGTCACCATCATATCCACCGGGTAAGTCTTGAGGTCCACCGGTGTATTGGCCTGCCGGCATGGCTATTGTTTCAGCGATACCAGCAAAGAGAGCAATTTGTGCCAATCCCAATCCTGGGACGGATGCCAATGCAGGGAAACCCATACCATTATCCAAAATACCGGAGAATGGAGTTGTTCCTGCCACATCCATATTCCCGGGGAAGGTTACACCTAGTTCTTGAACAAGCATACCCACGAAGGCAGCCATTGCAATACGTCCGTGTTTGATTTCAACCGCACGACGACGTGCGAAGGAATCAGTATCTTCGGCAAGTCCCAAAGGATCAAAGAAGTCCAATGGACCAGGATCGACACCAAGTCCATCGGGAGAACGTGCATCAGCCTGAATTGCAGTCGAGGAACGGGAGTGTTCCGCAGCAGGCGCGAAAGCAACAGTGGAGGCGACAAGGGTGGCGGCGATGATGAGCTTCATGATTGATTGATTGATTGACTTTTTGTTGTAAGGTTGATAGAGTGTTTGAATTTGTGTTCAATTCGTAGATTATATGAGAGCACTAGTGAATTACTTCTTGATTTTCAACGAGTAGCTTTTCCACGGTGTATTGTGTTTTTGCTACCGATATTCGTACTGGTGTTCGCATTGGGAATTAGGATTTAGTGAGCAAAGATTTGCTTCATTAAAACATCAATTCAAAAAAGGTATCTTTTCCGATAATTTTCCGGGTTACTCTTCAACAATACACATTTATGTAGTCGAACGAGTCGTAAACGTTATGTGTTCTGTTTAAAATAATATCAATGTGGCTCGCCACGCAGATAGAAGCAGACATGTATTTGGTGCACGAAAAACTCCAAACTTTCAAACAAATCAGTGAATTGAATTTTTGACTTCAACAAAAAGAAATCCTTTCCTTTTGACGTTCTTACTTCTCCTCTTGTTGCCGTCGTTCGGAAAGATTTCCCTTGACAATTCACTTCAATAAACTTTCATACACCGTGATTCAAGCACTTGGGCAAGAAACATACATGCATGAATCGAAATCGAAATCGAATTTCCAAAATCTAGAAATATCGAAATATACTGCATCACGATGAGGAGAACTTTTTTGGGATTCAAATCAATTACCATTATTGATTTCATTACCGTTGTAATTTCAGTAGCAGTGACTGTTCTTTACTCATGTTTTTTGGTATCAGTAGGGCATGGATCAATGACGATGAGTGGTAGGGGTGGTGGTAGTATTATGGTCATGGCATTCGTTCCTACGAAGAACGTTATTGTCGCAGCAGCAGCACCAATCACCCTGTACACTTCTTCGACATTTCTTCTTCGGCATAAAAATGACAATATTAATATACGTGTCAAACAACAACAACAACAACGAGAAATACAACGTGCAGTAAAAGAGAATTCAAGATTAGTATTGAAGGCTTCATTATCTTTTGATCCGGGGATGATACAAGAAATTGAAAGTGCACGTGCTGCCTTTGCGTTGTGTTTCTTTGGAGCTATTGGATCTGCAGCGGTTGGACGAGAAGGTACGTTACCGTCACCGGACCGTGCGTTGAATTTTTTTACCTGCTTGGATTGGTCTTTAGCTTCCTAATGGAGTATGTCATATTGCAGTACTGTAAAGTCGTGTTTTTTGTTTTATCTTTTCTATTGCGATGAGAATTCATGATGAGCAAGAGATAGGAAAAAACAAACAAAAAAACAAACAGGAAGTTGGTTGATGATTGAATATGATTATGTATATCGTATTTGCTGAGACAGTTGGGTCCATCATCATCCTTCCCCCCCCGAATTATCTCAATTGTAGTTCAATATCATCTACAGCAGTAGTAGTAGTGACAGGGGAAGCGAACTAGAATCGATCCAGATCCATGTTGTAGACGGTATTTTTACAATTAGAATGACTTCGGGGGAAAAAAAGAAAATGATGAACAACTTACTTTACATTTGTTTTGTTTCGTTCGTTCGTTCGTCGAAATTGATTATCATAATAATATATCCGTTTTGAAAGTAAATTTTATAACCAAACACTAACTTTTCTGTTTACTTGCTGGTTTGTTTGTTCATTGTCGTTGTACTATTCTAAAAATAACGCCGTACTACTCGTATTCTGCACAATATATACGTAACAGTTATTCCTGTTACGTGGAACGAATATCAAAAATTAAATGCCTTAGTCGGAAAGGGTACGGCCACTGTGGATGGAACAGAATTAGATTTATTAGGATATCCTGAACCTGTGTATAAAGAAGATGTTCTTGCTATTATAAATAATCATCCTCATCATAATATGACAATCTATGATATAGTAGAGACGTATCCTATTCCTAATCAAATTCCAGGTATGTTACGTTTCGAGTCATTGGCACTAGCTAATGCAGGGATAAGTCAAGTTGCCGTCCGAGCTGTATTTGATTCCATTGCTATAGGGATGAATAAAAATTCAGTAGCACCCCAAGTGGCTATTGAAAAATTTGCTCAATATAACAACAACAATGATAGTAATAGTAATGGGGGAGAGGGTGGTGGATTAGACATAATGAAATCAAATTCACAGCTAAGTAAAACAATTGGTGTCACAGCATTGATGTTTTTATTATCATTGATTGGTACGGCTGATTATTTTGCAGTGTTTCATTTCATACATGGTTGGTTTCCAGAATGGTCGGGAACATCACAATTACCCGGTTCGTTATTCGATTTTAAGAATCTAGTCGAACTTCCACATTTTTTTATGAATGATGTACCAACAACTGCTACAACAACAACCATATTAGAATCGAACGTATTCCCAATGATTTAACTAATAGGTTTGAGTAGAAAGGTGAAGTATACGAAGCAAGCAGAAATGAATGATAAAAAGATAAAAATGACTTACATATATGACTAAAACAGTAAGTAAAACTTCCCTGTATTATATATGTTCTGACTAGACTCTTAGTCTTTTTTCTATTGATATTATATTGTTTATCGTTCTAGTCCAGCAAATTGTGTCTTTGCACCGATAATATACACTCATTGATCTATTATTTGGTGGAAACCCAAGAACTATCGCCTATAGGACAATTCAACTAGCCTGATTATATATAAACTATATTTTATTAAAGGTAGCTGCCGCTTTATCGATGAGATAAGTAATACTACTCTCACCCACAGCCGACTTATAACCCCCGTCGCAATTTAGGTTGAGCTATTTAAATTCTATTACTTATACCTTTTCCATCCGTCGCCAAAAAAGGCATCAATCCCCTGTCTCACAAATTGAGCCACAGTACTTTTGTGCCATCCATCACCAAATCAATCCGCAATCTTTGACAATCTGAATACTCTCACACTCGGTTTCTTGTCCTATCTGTCACTGTTTGGATGTAGTCTAAGCGCCCGCTTTTAATGTAATATCTGCAACTGCGCCGACTAATGCCACTACTGCAGTAAGGACACTAAGAAAAAGAAGTAAATAATGAAGATATAATCTCCATTTTGCTGCAGTTGAACCATGTTTTTTATTCCACATAATGACTGGCAATAGAAATGTTGTTGGTGTAATCGAAATTGCAGCTGTAATAGAAGCTAAATCACTGAACTGTGTAGTAAGTAAATCCATATTAATAAAGGAGAGAGAGGGAGAGAGCGGCAAAGAAAAATACATTAGCTTGCGCTTATTTTCCATTTCATACTATATATACGTATATCATATTTTCTTCCCTCATAGATCAACGATATATATATATATAAACTTACAATTGGTATAAAAATTGCAATACAAGCTGCTGCTGTAACATAAACAAATCTAATTACAAAATTAATTTTCCAATTTCTTGAATGATAATTAATATGATCAGAATCCATTGTTAAACCTGTTATATCTCTTAATAATGTAAATGCTGCTTGATTTTGAATACAGCTGCTTCTGTGGATGTTTTAATCATTATAAATATCCATACCACGTACATTGCATCCTTACTCAGTACATTATTAATACTTAATAATACTTCTGATTCAATTTGATAGCCAAATGCAGCAAAACCAATTAATGCAACAGTTATATATGCAGGATATGAAGAACCAAATGCAACTGTAACAGCTTTTTTCATATCAGATTTTGAATCCTTAGTATCATGATCATGTAGTGATGCTTGTATATCAGGTAGTAAAGAATGGAAACCATACCCAAACATAATTGCACCAAATGATGCCATCAATGTAAACTTATATACAGGATCTTCTGTTACCGATAATGGTGGTTCGTATACAATAGGTGTACCATTATTAGAAGCTGAATCAATTAATGCAACAATCGAACCAGCAATACTATATCCAACAATTAAAAATGCCGCAAATGCACCACAAACACTCACTTGCCATGCACGATTCAAATCGGGAAGTAAAGAAAGTACCATAATAATACCGGCATCCTAAACAATACAATACGAACCAAAACAAAACAAAACAAAACAAAAAGGCATGAGGCATGAGGTGAGTACAGTACGTGGATTGGGCGATTAAGTTGATACGGATGAAGAAAGAAGAGGGCATCGTATCCTATTTCGCATCCTCGTTCTTTTTCGATTCGATTTACCGATTTCCGATTCAAACAGAGATAACAATAAGGAGAACAAACAACAATAATAATGTATAAAACTTACAATAACTAACCACCATCTTTCACTAATATTTTGTACACCGTTTAATGAATCAACTGTTGCTAATGCTTGACCACCAATTAAAATCATAATAGCTGGTTAATGGGAAGAAATTCAAAAATTGTGCAGGACGAACAGTAAAACGTGAAAATCCTACACCCATTATATTATCTGCAACTTCACTATACGTTCCCTGTCCCTTTTCTCGTAAATCAATCAAAAGGATTGCTGTATAATAACAACATGCACTTAGACATGTAATGAAAATTGATGCTAAAGTAGGAAGAATAATGAAAGAGAACATGTTGTTTTGCGAGTGAGTGTTTGTGCGTTCGTGTGTGTGTGTGTGTGTGTGTGTGAGAGAGAGAAAGAGAGGGATCGAAAGAACAGGTACATGACCATATCATTTCATGTCATTTCATTTCATTTATACAATAACATACATACCACCGTACCAACCTAAATAGGATGTTGCATATGGAAAACCTAATATACCTGTACCAATCATTGTTACAATAGAATGATAAAATGCAAGCAACCAAATATATTTTGAATGTTGTTGTCCTTGTTCGGATGATGTTTCAGATTGAGTATCGCTCTTGGATGCGCCATCGCCTTTATTATTATCATCGTCATCGACGACATCCAATGCAATTGCAGCATCAATCATACTGCTACTGCTTTTGAAAGCTTCTGTTCTAGATGTTACATTTTTCTCATCATTAATTTTCTTATCATCACCGCTCATCATGATTCCTGCTTTTGCTTTTTCTTTGTTGTTGTCGTTATTGTTGTTGTCTATCTTCGGTAAGTTCTCGTTACTGCACGTCAGACGCACGTCAGACAAAACAAGATTGTTGTCAAAGTAAGACTACAAATGTGTGCTGCGATGAAGTTGGTAAAAAGGATTCTGAAGTTGTACAAAGGAGCGGAATTAAATTTGTTTACGGTTCATTTTAGTGTGATGAATTTTTTTAAATCGCAATCTTCGGGCCCGACCACCAATGCTGACGATGTATGACGATGAATGAAGATATGAGATACTGTTTTGAGCATTTTTTTATATTTAAAAGAGCGTGTGCGACGGCCAAAAAACACATCACCGACGCTAAAAATATAGTAAATGCATTTTTTTTCTCCTCTTAAAAATTGATAGTCCGTCCGAGCGCCCAATAACCTCGAAATCTTGAATTCCGACCATTTATTTATCTACTAATTTTTTCAAGTCCCTACCATACTTTACGATTGAATCAATCATTCATGTTGCACTCCGGAGAACGTGTGGTCCTACTATGGTAGCTACTACTACAGTAGGGGAATAGATCATTCTCGATCTTGTTATCATTTAGATTACAAGCGTTGTTTATATATCTGCATTGACTCATTTTTTTTTTATTTACATTTATATCTTGCATTTACCTATTACAAAATTCCTGTAGTTTTAGGACTGACTTGTCTTATTCTTTTGTTGTTGAAAATTAACTAATTGTTCATTAAAAATAATTTCACCTGTATGAGATAAATCAACTTTTGTCATTGATGAAATTGTTGCATCACTGTTACTGTTACTGTTACTATTACCACCACCACCGCCATTATTGTTATTATTAATATTATTTAACCACGATAAAACAACTTGTGTATCCGATGTTATTGTACGTGCAAATAAATAACCAGATTTATTATATATAGTATCATCCACATAATCTAATGTACTACCGGTAGATGGTCCATCTGGATTACTATCCATACTATCATACATGAATGGTAAATTATGTTCAAATTGACCCGGTCCATGTTGATTTTGTTTTTGTTTTTGTCCATGATTTTGATTGTTGTTGTTGTTGTTGTTGTAGTATTCATTAGCTAATGTAGCAAAATAATATTCATCACTTGTAATCATCATTTCAAAGTTCGATGTTTCATCATTACGTGGATTAGCAAACCATACTGCATCCTTATGTGTCATAGTAAACCATAATTTTGATCTAAATACTTTTGCATAACCATAATTTGTGGCTGGTTGTGCAAATCCACCTATAGTACAGTACAGTATATAAATATTGTGTTTTATTTTATTTTGGTTGCATGTACGTTAAAAGAAAAAAGATATGTTAGAATGAAATGAAATCTTAATTTACAAACAAACAAACTGATTCAGATTCATTCATTCAACCAGTCGTAGACGTAATCTCTATCGTCATCGTCATTGTCATTGTCGTCGTCATCATCGTTATCGTCATCATCGCCATCGTCACCATCTACCGCCCCGCCACCGTTCGCAACAATATGCGATACGATTACTGCACAGTACCTACAACAACGACTACGACGACAACAACGACGACACCTTATACTGATTGATAGCTTTCCAAATCTCTTGCTCACTTAAAATATTAAAACTTCAATCAATAAACTTCTATAAACTAAACTTACCACCCATTTGAATATCACCTGTACCATAACCAACATTAGGATTATCAACATTAGTACCATATCTAAATATATACGGTGTATGTTTTCATCATCTGGATATTTTTTCAAATCTAGATTTTTGACGATTTTGATTCTGATTCATCATTTTTTGTTTTTGTTCTGATTAGTTCATTGACTATATCTTGTGCACTTAATAATGGTATTGAATCACCACTAACCAGTATATAATGTGTATCCTTATCACTTTCTGCGTCATTACTATTATTACCATCCTTAGTAGTACTAGTACTACTATTACTATTTTGATGATGAATCGCATACCGTAATAATTGTATTGTTGCACGTACTATCGATATTGTTATACGATTTGTATATATTGTTGGAACAATATGACAAAAATCAGGTATATTATTATTCTCAATAGTATTAATTTTATTATTTTTGTCATGAACGTACACCTGTACATCAACAACATTAGTATCAGTGGTGTTCATTGCAACAAATTGACTCCATATATCAGGACGAATAAATCCATCCGTTGACAGAACTAAAACAACCAGTTTTTGTCTTTCACTACGTTTTTCCGCTCCTTCGTTTTTACTACTGACGCTTGTTGGAAAATCATCATTGTCATCATTATCATCATTGCCATTGTCATTAAATGTTGTTGTGGACGGTAATAATGGTTCATTTCTTAGTATAATTTCACTATAATAGTCAATGGATGATTGTAAATCACGTTTGCCACGATAAAATTCAACAGCACGCCGTGGATCTGACTCACTACTACTTGGACTTGAACTTTTAAATCAAATGGTGATATACCTTCTAAAACTTGTACATATTTTTGAGATGTTATATCAAAACACAAACCTTGATACATATGACAGTCTAATTGCGTAAAAATTTCATTTGGATACATTTGTGCTAATGGTTTCCATACAACATCACTTATAATGTCACATACATTATCTAGATCTGGACGTAATAAACATTTTTTGGTATTAATTTTAATAAAAAATCGTGATCGTCTTCTTCCTTTATTATGAATAGTTAACAATTGTTCATATATTTCTGGTGTTAAATCAATAACAGTACCAGGTTTTGTGTCTATAACTCTTGCTGCTATCAATGATGCGGTGGCTGATAATGATACCTCTTCTTCTGCTGCTGCTGCTGCTGCTGCTGCTACGCCTATTACGCCACTACTACTACGTCCTCCATTATTGTTGAATAAGTCGGTGGTGATATTACTCAATAATAACAATATCAGAAGAAAACGAAAAGGGATGGTCCTATTCTTCTTCATGATAGTGGCAATCATCGTATATCGTTTTCTCGTTGATATCTATCGTTGGTATTGCGTTTCTGTATTTACTGTATACTTTGTTCGATCCGTTTGTTCGTTACCGCAATAGTTTGTATGAATGTGTATAACTCTACAGTACGACAATACAAATTTACTATCTATTAGGGGGTTTAAGGTCAGGCGCAAAAAAACATATCTTCGGCTTCTTCTTTTGGAAAGATCGATCGACTGACTGAATCGACTCATTCGACTAGATTCATTCAATGAAAGATTTTTGTCGCGCTCTGCTTCGCCCCGCGATGCATGATAAACGCATGAACTTTTAGATTTAAGCCACACACAGAATGCAGAATCATAATACTGTACTATTATTATTTCGGGAAAATTCTTGGATGTCAGGTTAACTTTTTCCTGCCGCGTGTTTACAATTGTTTACAATTTTTTGCGCGCTTAAAATAAAATAAAATAACAGCGCAAAATGCTAGCATTTTATCATAAAAAATATAGGTGAAATTCCTCCTCCTGGTAACCCCCAAACTGGCTCTATTTGCATCAATACCTGGACCTATCCAAAAAACCAAATATGCAGAAGGATGTAATACTACTTCAAAAAGAATCTGACAAAGTGATAGCTCTCAGGGATATGATCTAACGGCGTCATCACGCGAGCCAAACCATCCTCCTGGTGGTTGAAATAATTAATTTCAATTCTAATCAAAATCTTGCATACGCGCTGTCGGGTCCTGTATCTCCATTGGATCCGTTTCCTGGGATGTACAACTCAACGATATTCTTATTGAAGTATAATCACACCCTTCTACACATTTGGTTTATTGGTTGGGTCCAAAAATTGAAGTAGTTGGAGCAACTTTAGTGATGGCAATGGGAGTGGGATCTTGGAACGAAAATTGGTAGATCCATATGCGCGCTGCCGGGTCCTGTAGCTCAGTTGTTACCAGTCCCTGAGAGCTCTCACTTTCTCGATGTCTTTTTGAAGTATCATTGTGGCCTGCTACATATTTGGTTTATTGGATAGGTCCCGTTATTGATGTAGTTAGAGCAAATTTGGATTTTACCATGGGAGGAGGATTTTGGAGCGAAAATCGATTCATAGGCGCGCGCTTCCGGGTCCTGTAGCTCCAATGGTGCCTGTTCCTAAGAGCTACAACTTTCTCGATGTATTTTTGGATTAGCATTGTGGCCTGCTACATATTTGGTTTATTGGATAGGTCCCGTTATTGATGTAGTTAGAGCAAATTTGGATTTTACCATGGAAAATAAATTTGAAATAATATGGGTTTCTATAATGTCATAAAAATAGCAGTACTACAGTACTACAAGAGAACTGCCAAAAATAAAATGATATTAACATCAAATACATGTACTATAGACCTCAATTGAGCTATATGATGGTTGAGATTTCTCATAATGGTCTTTGAATGATGTATATTGACCTTGTATAACATGGTCAATGGTCAAGAAATTGCAATTTTAATGACATTACTAGTAATTTGTGAGGTAAATTATTTTTATTTTCATGCGCGAAAATCAGAAAATAGTGCGGCGGCAGGAAAAAGTTAAGCGAAAAGCAAGTAGTATCAACGTTTCTTTGCTACGGTTATATGTTCCATAATAGTAATAAAGCAACAACAACATAAGATAACAGAATAGTGTACGACGCAAAACTGGTCTTACTATTGCAATAAAGTACTGTAACAGATACGAGACACAAGCAAAGTGCCACACAACAACGGGGTATCCGTTAGAGCAAGAAAGATGACTGCGTTATTGTTGTCCTTTACTACGAGAAATGTTCACTATAGAAATACTAATATAATGGCAGGACGAGTAATATTGCGTCTCAACTATTTACTCATCCTACTATTGGGAATATTAGCTCCTCCTTCACCTACTACTGGAGTATGGTGTGATGCTGCTACTAGCAGCAGTAGTAGTAGTAGTAATCGTGCTATCATAAGTCGTCGACTTGGTATTGCTGATTATGGACATGATGCAAGAATGAGTAGATTCGATCCATTGCGTTCTATTATCCTTCATGATGATTATCAAAATAATAAAACTGCGATTACGTCGTTACGAAGAAAATTGCAATGGAGTAGGAGGGACTTAAGGAGGGAATTCACTAGTAGTAGTGAATTCCTTACAGGTCTTGACGGTAATAATAGTATAAGCGACAGCAATATTACTAGTACTGAAGAAATTGATGGTATTAGAGATGAAAATAATATTAACAATAACAATAACAGTAACAGTAACAATAATTGTACAATTTGTAGGGGCGGTGATGGTATAACTTTTTTGAAAGATAAAATACCTAATATAAGAATTAATGAAAATAAAACACCAGAATTAATGAATTTAACATGTCAAGATTGGCAAGATATTATATTACCAAGTTTTATTCCAGAAGATGAATGTCACAATCATAAATCATATCAAGGAATGTTTACAATGTGTTGTAGACCAGGAAAACCCAGGTAGTAAGTAATGGTGCTGTGATGTGATGCGAATGCGATGCGAATGCGATGCGAATGCGATGCGATACGATCAGATCTGATATGATATGATATGATGAAACTTTCCACCAATTCGACAACAAACGATAGAATAATACGGACTTTTCGGACCTATTATAATTCTAAGGTAACCACCTTTCTCCCTCTCTCTCTCTCTCTCTCTCTCTACGCTTGTAAATTTAAATGTATATATAAATAAATTAAACAGTCAATGTGAACAGAATATACATAATCATATTCTGTCAAGTGATCGTGACTATAATATTGCTGTTCCACCAATTGTCAGTTATGATGAACCATTATTTGTTAACACGGATGTTGTTTTAGAATATCCTGAAGAGATTGAAGTTATGACAGGTACAGCACGAATATTTGTATCAATTGTTATGGAATGGAAAGATCCAAGATTAGCATGGGAAATCGATGAAGAAAACTGTGCTGATTATATTAATGTATATACTGGATACGATCAAGGTACGTATAATAAGGTTGTTGCTGCTGTTGTTGTTGTATAGAATAGAAACGAAACGAATTACAACAAAAAGAACAGATACCAAAAAAAGTATCTTCTTCTCACTTTGAGTATGTACCGGTTCTCATCATTTATTTATCTTAAATCAGAAACGGCATCAATTTGGATCCCCGATTTTGACTTATTAAACAATCAAGTTGAAAATGTCCAAGGATTTGCAGCATCACAAGCTGTTGTCAGTAGCGATGGGACAGTGACTTGGGGTCATTCGTAAGTTAATAAATAAGGAGTTATTTATAGCAAATAATAAGATAGAGTGTAATAAGATAGAGTGTGGGAGAAATGTTCATGCCATTTCTATTATTTATTTAGATTCTCACACGACCTCGTTCATTTCAAACCAAAACGAATCTTTGTTAAATATAGTGGCTCGATTAAAGCGATGTGTCAGTATCGAGGTTTATCTTCCATCCCATTTGATATTCTTGGATGTCAATTTGTTTTCGGAGGCAGATCAAGGCAAGATGCGAATGCGATTGCATATAGATTCTTTAGAGAAGATGTTGTTAACGTTGGACAAAACGGTGCGTAACTTATATCATTCTTTCTTCTTTCATTCACTTCTTCTTTCAAGTGGAACGAACACCCTCTCACATTCTTTATTATCGTATACAAATCATCGTTACGACATATTCATGCTCAGAAATGATTTATTCTGAATTCCTCCTGGTACCAGAATTGTTTGAAAAGGTGCGTACGGGAACTCAAACCGGGCTCGAACGTAGCCTTTTTTCTTTTTACGAAATCTTTTTTTTTCACAAATTTTTCCAATTTCGTCTATTTTTCTCTATTTCTGTCTCCATTTCGCGTACTCAACAACAACAACAACAACAACAACAACAACAACAACAACAAAGGGGTATACTTGGTACTCCAATACAGGCTATGCACGATGCCAGTATTATAATTTCTATTTTAAGCGATCAAAAGCCCACTATATTCACAATATCATTGTAAGTTCAACTCGTTTGTATCCTAGAACTCAAAATGCTCCTTTAATACATCTCGCTGTGATTAGATTTTATACTAACATTCAATTTCAATCATTTCATTCTCTTTCCAGATCCCAACCATCCTTTTAACGTAAGGATATATAACAATAATTTCACAGAGTATGTTCTTTTTTAAATTCTCACATTCAAACATTTGTTTGTATTTCAGTTATGTTAGTTTTTTAGTATTTCTTTTGGACATGCGTATAGGAGAACGTCTTGGTTTTGGTATGGCTCTAGCCTTGGTTGTTGTTGCGCAGCAGATAAGTAAGTTCAGTCTAATTTTCTTTTCTTTGTGTTGGTTTGCGACGACCGAACCCATCAGCCCACATCGTGATGTAATTCCATTGCGTCTCTCACTGTGTACTACATCGACAATTGACTTTTTTATCTTACCATTAAATTCCCAGTTACAAGCAGTTTGATTCCAGTTTCAAACCAAAGATTGTGGATCGATAAGTTTGTAGGCTGGTCATTCTATTGGGTAGTATTTGGTTTAGTTCAATCTGTATTGATCGGATTCATATACTATTTGAGAGAAGACCGTGAGACAAGGGAGGCAGAACGTAGACGTTCGACGATAAGTATCGGATCTCGCGAAGAATTGATGGAGAGCTTGGCTGTCGTTGCTGCATCAGATAAGTCTGAATACCCACGCCCTCCATCTCAGAATGGTATTTGTTGGGACACAATGAATTCTCGCAGGAAACCGACATCAGTTGACAAAAAAAAGAAAGACAGTTGGTTCCATACCTGTTCTCTACGAAAGCTAGACTGTAAGTACACATTGTCTTGATTCAAAGAAAAGTTGTAGGTTGAATTGGGGTCTTCCGAAAAATAGTCAGAAATCTCATTATATTGGCTCTCTGCCTCCCCCTTTCTTCAGATATTTGCTTAGCAATAACGGTGACAACATACACACTCTTTATCATCTTGATGTACCTAACGAATAAGCATGGTAGATGGGTAAAGAACGAAGTGGATTGGTTAAATGCGACCACCCCATACGCCAACATTGAACATGACAATGGCGATCCAAATTCTAGATAAAGTACTTGCCTATATATTCTAAAAAGTTCCAATATCTCCATCTTCGATATTGTTAAATCGAACAAAAGGGATTATGTCCGTAAATGTACATGTTGCACAGTTGTGCCGGTTGAAGTCGAAGCACAAAGAAAAGAAGTGCGAGCCGCGAACCGCTAGTACAAATACCGTAGTAGGCGAAGTAATGTGTTATGAATAACGTTGAATATAAAGTTACCGTTTACCGCAATACCAAAGGACAATAAACGACCAAAACGCTCTATCTCTATTCTTTTTGTTGGCGAATTGTAATGACCATAGACTAAATAAACAAGTGTGTTAATAACAACCTTTTGCATTTGAACTGATTGAGATATTGCAATGGCTATACCTTCGAGATATCTACAGAAAGACTACCGTTACGAATAACGTTGAATAATAAAGTTACCGTTTACCGCAATACCAAATTTTATTCAGTTAAGCTTTAGTTGTTACTAGTCGTTTTTCATTCAAGCAGGATATTATATTATTATTGATCGCTTCGGCCGTCCAGTCTTCCTCGTGATCACAGCATCAATGATCTGAACGGTCCTTCATCCGGGTTTGATATCTTGCTTTCCTCTAAAACTCGCTAGAATCCTATTTGCTTCTATATATAAATTCCCTCAGAACCCGTGACTCGGCCGAATGACTGACTCACTCATTCGAAAAAAGATCTGAGTGTTTGGTGATTGATGATGATGGAAATCCAACCAAAAACACAACACAACGCAACGCAACGCAACGCAACGCAACACAACGCAACACAACACAACACAACACAACGCCAACATCACATAAAACATTAAACATTAAACATTAAAGCAACATTAAAAACGACGACAGAAAGCAACAGATAGTAAGAAAGATTATGGCGTTATTGACGAAAATGGCATCGTCCTTGATGGTAAACAAAGTGACGTTCTTCGTAGTCTTCGTTATCGTAATAACAACGAATGATTATATTACGAATTGTAATGCGTTTCAACTACGCATGCCGTCGTCGTCGTCGTCGTCAATAAATCATCCATCATTAGTATCGACGAAGTTTCAACGTAGTAGTACTAATATAGCAGTAGGTAGTAGTGTTGTAATTACTGGTACTGTTGCCCAATCGTCGATGACATCATCATCAACGTCTCGATTATTTGCTACACCAACTCCTACTCCTACTCCTAGTATTAAAACAAATGATGATTTAAAAGATCCAAGAACATTAATTTCATCTCAAGATGCACAAACTCAACAAATAGCATTTGTAAGTATTTGTATTGGTATACTAGGTGGTAGTTTTTTATTCTTGGAAGTATATAATTATTTAGAATTGTTATTACCAGCATGGGCATTCAATCCATTTTATACTATATTGCCCTATATTCTATCCTCGGCATTTATTGCAGCAGGTATCTCTCATTTTGCATTAGAGGATACATTTACATCCTTTGTTCCACCAAAAGGTTCCTGGGGTGGATTATTTATAGTCCCTGCACCATTTTCAGAACAATTAAATTTAACCTATGCACAATATCATTCCTATTGGACCGGTCTAGCCGAAATTTTGGTGGGGACATCCTTAATTCTAACGACGTCCGGTGTACTTGGTGAACAATTTAATAATCCAACCATCCCAGCTGGTTTAATGTATTTACTGACATTAATAGTCACACCCGCAAATATTTATATGTATACACATAATCCAGTTGTTCCACGTATACCACCATTGCCCTACCCATATGGACATGTAGGACGTGGCGTATTACAAATGGCATTACTGGCTGTATTTTCTAAATTAACTATACATTCCATGATGTAAAATTATAGTGTCTAAAAAACACAAATGTTCCAAATGTCGTTGAACGACGAGAAGAAGTACTTCTAAGGGATTGTTGATCACATTTCTCTTTGTTTTTGACCACAAAGAAAAGTGAGTGAAAGATCGACATCTAGAGAGAGAGAAAGACTGAGAGAGAGAAGGATAAAGAGCAAGAACGAATAGACAAAAAAAAAGGAAGGAAGGATGGAAAGAAGGATAAATAATGTTTTGACTTTACTTCTTTAATTGATCAATATTATTATTAAGCTTAATTTGTTTTACGTGTGAATTGCATGTATGCATCCAAAATTAGAATCGAATCGAACTAGAACTTAAATCGAACTAGAACTAGAATCGAATTAGAATCGATTCCTTTATTAGTACGCATGTAATGTATCATTATGCAACGACGGATGCTTCTGATTCATCTGATTCTTTTGCCTCTTCTAATAATTTTAATTCTAATTCTGATTCTGATAATTCCGATAATGATTCAACTTCATTACAAAATTTCATTAATGCTGGTAATACTGTTTCATTCCAATATATTCTATTCCGTTTCACACGTACAATAGCATAATTATTTCCTTTACTTTTTCGTACTTTAGCAGCATTCGCATCCTTAGCTACTTGTTGTTTCCTTCGTTTTGCTTTACTTTTACCTTTCCTCTTGTTGCTACGTTGGACAGTAGTCCCAGTACCTGTATTACTACCAGGTGGTATAAATAAATTAAATCACACCATTCTTTATCACAAACAGCTAATTGACCTTGTATTTGATCATAAAATCGATTCGGGCACTGGTCAAATGTTGGTAATGCACTTTTATTTCTACGTCCCCATAATGATTTAATTTCCAATACACCAACACTCTCTTCGTTACTATTGTTGTATTCTGTTACTAATCCATCAGGTGATGCACCAAATGTAACTACACACATAAGTATGTTACGTTATGTTAGGTAAAAGAAGACAAGAAAGGAGTGAGTGAGTAAATAATGGAAAGGGGAACTACGGTAGTATTTGGCACAAAAACAGAGCAGACAACCCTTTTTTTAATCGTCATGGAACGGACGAGCTGTCTCGTTTGGAACCAACTCCGAGTCTTCGACTGGCTGCTCTTCGGTTTGTTTGCGTTATCGTTCTCATCTCCTCCCTTATACAATACAAACATTACACACCCACACCCACACCCACACAAATTATACGAATTCAATTCGACTCAACTAAATGCAATTCAATTCGACTCAATTTAACAACTTACATGTTTTTTTGGTATCAGGATCTGTATATCTCATTAGATACATTCCAGTTTCTTCCACAAGATTTCTTTTTTTCTCCTCACTATTGGTATCATCATCATTATTATTATCATCACTCTTGACATTATCATCATTGATAATAATTCCTTTATTATTTTCCACAATATCTTTATATTGTGCAAATGCTATTGGTTCCATTTTTACACCCCATGCACATGCTTTTGGATTGCCCATTCTACTACTACTTGATGATGCAGTTTGGTTGTTGCTATTGTTAGGATCATTATCAACAACACCAGCAACATCGTTTTGTTGTTGTTGTTGTTTTTGTACTAATAATTTCTGTTCTTCTTTTTTACGTCGTCGAACCACTGTAATTTTATCAGATAATAATTGTGCACGAGAGGTAAAATAATTCTTATCTAATACTACTGATAATTGGGATGCGGAGACATCCACAATTTCTTTACGTAATAACATCCATAAATTAAAATCGACAGTTTGATCAATATCAATTGGATTGATGATGATTGTAGTAGTAGTATCATCCATCAGACTTACTTCCACACGAACTGATTCTGATTCTGATTTGTCATCATCATCGTCAACATTGATTAATTTTACAGATTTGACTAATTCGAATGGTACTAATGGCTCATTCGGTTCTTGGAATGACGATGATGAGCTCTCTCCTGTGTTATTGTGCACAGTAGCATCAGTTTTTGTGTATGATGTTTCGTCATCATCATTATCACTTTTATTCTCCAGATAATTTTGTATCCTTTGTTTTCTACGACGACGATTGGAGGAATGACCTCCAGCCTGTGCTTCCATAAGTGCAGTATCAGTCGTCGACGACGAAGGAGTTGTTTCAGTAGTAGTAGAACTTTGAAAAAGTGCTGAAGACGATGCTCTGGAGGCAAAGGAAGATGATGTCAATGAAAATGATGATACTGATTTAGGTCCTATGTGTTGTACAATAAATAATAAAGCGAAACATATCATTAATGTTCCAAAGAAGACGAAAACAATCGGTGTCGAAGACGATGACGATGAGCGTGCCGATGATGGCGACGACGACGACGATGATGTAACGAATGATATCATTGTCATTTTATCTTATCTTATTTAACACCTAATTACTATATAGGAATTCAAATATCAATCTGAGTTCCACACAAGGAGGCGTTGTATGTGATATGACGAAGGAAGGGTGCTGTACAAGATGGATGATGGTTGATGGTTGATGGGCAACAAAAAGAAAAAAGAAAGATTTTATTTGGTGTTGGTGTGAGATTCCGTACTGTACACAAACAAACATAAAATCCTTAATGAGGATGATGGGTGGTGCTCATCTGCTCACACAGCTAACCGAGACGTGTGTACAAATAATAGATGGAAAAGGGGGATTGATTCATTCATAATCCAAATTAAGGGGGCGACGAAGATAGATTACTAGTGACGTCGTGCGTAAACACTAAACACACAAAGATTCAAGCAAGACTTGAAAAAAAGAGACATCACACTGAACACAACACAAAAAGTTATGGGAAGAAGGTTGAAACAGTAAAATAGATACAACTATGGGTCTTTTACGTAGTCGTTTATCACGTCGAGGAGCTTCGTTATCATCAAATATTGGTGGTGGAAGAGGAAGACGAAAGGTGGGGGGAGTTAATCCGTTTATAAAATTAGTTTCCATACTTTGTATTTATTTAATTGGTGCAGTGTATACAGTATCAAAAAGACCAGATTTACGTTCCCAATTAAAAACAAAATTTCAGTTATTATTAAAAGGGGAACAAAATATATTTGAATTCTTATCCGAATTATCTCCTCGGAATATGAAGAAGAATCGTAAGAAGAAGGAAATTGTGAATGGCGATGGCGACAGCAGTAGTAGTCAACAACAGCAAAAGCAAACGAAATCTCGTATTCGTATCCCATGTGGATTGATTATTGCTTCTACTGCTGCTGCTGCTGCTGATGTGGCGGTGGTCGACAACGAAGACAAAGAAGTTCTACCATTAACGACATGTATCGAATTATTAGAAGTATTTGACGATAATAATAATAATGAAAATAAGAATGGGAAATCTTTTTTAAATGAAAAAATATTTCAACGATATCCTCAATTTGAAAAATATATTGTCAATGTCAATAATAATTCTAATATCATACCATCTGGTATATTCCATTTACGGATGGGTAGTATGGATGCAACAATTGATGTATCACCTGAATTACATATTATTAGTGAAAGTGATGATGATGATGTTAGTAATGATGATGATTGTGATTTGATAGTAGGAAAAGAATTTTGGGATAATCATTTTACAGAATTTAAGGACGATGAACTTTATTTAGTAACAACAACAGCAACAACATCGGATACAACAACATCAGATACAAAATCAACACCAACACCAACACGAAGTCGTGTCATGGTTCCTTATATACGTATTCGTCAACCAATATCATTTGATAATAATGATAATGACAATGATAGTAGTGATTTATAATTTAATTTGATAAAATAAAAGAAAACAAGATAATAATAATAATAATATAGGCTTACTCCTCACTGTGCTCGTCGTCCCAAATGAAGTGAAGAAGTATCATACGTAGCTAGCTTAGCTAGCTAGCTATATCCAATCATACAAAAAATATTATCAATCAAACAAAACGGGCTGGGCTGGGCTGAGCTTGGGTAGGAAAGAAAAAGTTGCTACTACAAGGGCAAAGGTACCCGTTTAGTGACGTTGCCACACACTGTATTTCCTGTAATACCATTTTTTATATAACCGAATTTATGCCTATTATAAAAAAGAATTTTCCGCCACGCCAGGTTGTCGCTCTTCCCATGTACTAACATTGATACTACTGTTAGGTGTGTCATATTTTGTATTATTATTTTCTCCTCCGTACCCACCGTTCCGGGATCATTTCGTCTAGACGAGGATACTTAAACTCGGGAGACGTTGGATCATTCAAATTGATATATTAACGTGTTGTCCTTTAGATATGACTTTGCCATTTGTTGGTAGCGTAATCTGTTTTTCCAAGTTACGTCTTATTATAGGTACTGGTGGAAATAGTTTCAATGTTTCTAATCTATGTCAGCCTTGGTATACGATAGTCGTTCGATACCAACAACAGAATAAAAATCTTCACTGTTGTTGCTATTGCTGCTACTGTTACTGTTACTGTTACTGTTACTGTTACTGCTGATGCTGATGCTGATGCTGAAGCTGATGCTACAAGTATCGGTTTTCTTCTCCATCATCTTCGAAGACAGTGAGTCTTTTTTTTCTCTCTCTCTCCCCCCCCCCCCCCTATGGCAGACTCAATTGCTTCTACACAGTAGGACTGAGTGTGAGGATTCTAGGCAAGAAGGTAGAGTACAAATGCCATGGATATACTTGCCGTCTTGTAGCCACCAAATATTAGAGCGAGTCATAATAACATCACCGAGTGTTTCTTCTGCTAACGCGTCGTGGCGATCACTGTTATCATTACTTTGCTTGGTATTTTCTTTAGCTGCTGCCTATATTAAACTTGTCATGATTTCTTGCCTGTGTCCATTATTCTTGTTTTTGGTATAAATACCGTACCATCCTTCTTCTTTTTCTCTTCTTCTTTCTGAATTCGTAGTCGTACTCGTTCGATTTGATTTGATTGTCTACAAAGTTACGGATATTTTTCTGATGTAGTGTTTTGTATTCGCGATTTGACGTTGTGGGTAACTCATATGAGAAAGTGGTTGGACCCGAAGGACAAACGAAACGACGAATATGAGACGGTCAGTGGAACTAATTCAATAAGCCAAGGACAGCCACCCCGAATACATCGAATGCGATCAGCACATTTGTATGAGAGGCAGTAAAAGGCGTGTTATGCAATTGTCCGTAGTAGAAAAGAAGACTTTCCATCATCGCATGTTCTTGTTCTTGATCTTGATCTTGTCCTTCTTCGTCTCTTCATCTTCTCTGATGTATGTAACGCTATTGATTCGGTCATCGTATTGCCAACCTTCGTCTACTATCGAAATGAGGGATTATTAGTCCAGTTTTTTTAAAAATAATATTATTGTGTATGGAATAAAAATGAGCTTTATCAATTAAGGCGCATTAATAGGTCCTAATTAATTAACAGCCATTATACACAGACCGAAGGCTATTCCAATCATAATCCTCCAGCGTGCGAATTCCACACGATGAGAAACAGTACAGGTACTATTACTTGCCAGGAGTAAGATTACCGTATGCATGCATTGATTGCGCGTGAAGAACATTTTTTATGATTTTTTATTTATTGATTTTATTCCCAATGCTGCCAGTACAGTATTTCACAAGAACACAAGATTGAAATGTCAACCACTGTAATGTTATGTACAACATGTACTACCGGTAAATTGATAAAGAAGAAAGCTTTATGTATTATTGATACACATACGCTTGTAGCCTTCTAATCGCCACTTCTATCACTTTCGCAATCGTGTTGGCTAAAGGAAATATAATACAGTCAGGATACCGTAAGGTATTTTATTACTGTGGCTGTGCTGTGCTGTACTGTGCTATTGTACTGTAATGTAACGGAGATGAACAACCGTATTGAATTACACTTCAAGACTAGTACAACTCACTCTACATCGTCGATCGTCTCTGGTGTGTGGTTGATTTGATTTGATTTGATTTGATTCATCACCCCATATTTTATTGTGCTTCAGTATTACAAATACACCATATAGGCGAAACGAAAAGTTCCTTTGCTCTCAACAATAACAATAGCGTGTACTACGACCAACAAACAACAAACATCTTCCTTCTTCGAGTACTACTCAAGAATAGGGATGAGGGACCTACTAGAAGACGACCAGCAAGTAGACGTAGACGAAGAAGAAATAAATAGCTTAAGTAGTAGACAATTGAAAACAAATGAATGGGTCCCTCGTATTGCCGGTGTCATCAGTGTCATAAGTGCTTTATGCATGTTAATAATGGCATGGAAAAGACGCGATAGATTATTCCATCGTCTTATTTTAGGTACGCTATATGTATTGTCATGATGTTTTTATTGATGTTGTTGTTGCTATTGTTTGATTTTGATATTATTGCTGTTGCGCTTCATTCTATTATTCTAACAACAATAGTATTTCGTCTTACAACATCAACAACAACAAAATTGATATAACTTACTACGATTTTTATTTATATTTTCCAGGAATGTCAATCCACTTATTGATTCTAGGAGGATTTCTGATATATGGAACTGCCGCCATACCGAGAAGTGCCAGTGATGAAGCGTATGGAGCATCGGGGAATATCATTACATGTACCATCCAAGGCTTCTTTTTATATACATGTCTAACAACATCAGTATTTTATTATTGTTCACTTTCAGTTTATAGTTATGTAAACGTTATGAATAACCACGATAAAACAAAATATCTGTGGATCGAAAAATACATTCATGCAATTGTCCACATATATCCCATCAGTACGGCATTGTATATCTTAAGTACCGAAGGCTTTAATAATGCAGGTTATGGGTATTGTGGTATAGCAAGTGCTCCTTTGGGTTGTGAAGAATTTGACGATAGTATAGAATGTGAACGAGGTCCAATCACAAATTACAACTTACGAACATTACAATGGATTGGTATCGCACCTGATATATTGGTAATTATATTTCCTACTGTTGTTATGATAATTCTGTATTGGACGGTCAAGCAACGGCAATCGGGATTAGTATACTTGCACAGGCAGTTGCATTTCAATCTTGTATATACCTTGCTGTGATATATGTTGCAACTATACCTTTTCTGGTCGGAAAGGTAATAGAATTGATAGCTAATGGTAAATTGGCGTATACATTTACTATGTTTGCGGTATTTACTTTTTCTCTATTCGGTTTCTTTACGTTATTGGTATATGTTTACTTCTCGTTACCGCATGAGAGAGAGGATTCGTCAGATCACGCTGGTCATAAGAGCAACACCAACGACTTATCCACGTATGGATTCAACAAATAAAAATGTCGAGTTCCAATAGATTAATAAGCATGCTGAGTAAAGATTATAATTTTTA
>FMBT01000007.1:0-32195 GCA_900095095.1 Fragilariopsis cylindrus CCMP1102
CCTTTTGCAATACTTCCCCCCAGCATTGAAAGACCGTTCATAGTTCCTCTGTGTGAGGGGATCACAGTGCGATTGGTCGCAATAGTTATACTTGAAAAGAATACAAGACCAAATATTCGAATGAAGCTCAGTAGAAGACTGAGATAAATAAATGAACCCCATGTTAAAGAGTTGGATGTCGGTTTCCCCCCCTCACCTTCATCATTCCAAAGTAACGAGAGGGGAACAAAAGCTACCAACGGTGCACTTAATAGAGCTCCAAGTTGAATCGATCGACGTAGACCGTACGTGTCTACGATCCATGTATATACATGATACTGAGTGAGAGCGAAGATTATCCCTGTTGCAGAAAGAAGCTTACCGATCGAACCTTCGGATAGTCCTAAGCCTCCACCTTTTGAAATACAATACAGTGGAAATGCTTCGTCAATTGCAATAGCTACAAAAGAAAATATCCAGAACACGATCAGATGATTCCTTGTATCAATTTTAGACCAAAGGAAAGCCATAGTTGCCTTTCGTGGTGGTGATTGACAAGAAGTATTGGGGTCGTCGTCGTCGTTGCATATCTCATTGTTGGAAGATGGTAATTGTATTGAGGAAGTCGATAGTAGCGATATAGATTCGTAGTGAGTCATGTGGTCGTGTATAGAAACATTCTCTTCTTCATCTTCTGCGACCATCTGTGATCCGTTCTGTGACAATTGCCGATAGTTTATTACATCATTGGTATTTGCAGGTTGGATCGAGGAAGAAGAGGAAAAACTCCGCAGCCAATACCAGAAGTCCATTGGTATCATATTTGCACTCCGTACATCCGTTTCTGGTAGAGTTTCTGGTACCCACAATACTACAGCAATGAAATCGATTATGCATAGTAACACCGAAATGAGGTTAGGCAAGAGAAAGGGATAGGATTCAAGAACTTTGTATATTGTTTGATCTTTTGATACCCAAAGATTAAAAGTAGGAAATTGTTTTATTGGATCTGATAAAAATCCTGCAATAGCAGGAGATAAAAGGAAACCCCATGCCCACATACCCATTGACATTGACATCCCTCTCGTTTCTAACTGTACATTCCCTCGAGCAGTTTCCGACACAACAGCTTTACTAATCCCCACTAAACCGTTGCCAGCTCCTAGGAGAAAACGCCAAAAAAATGCGACACCGAATGATGATGAAAGTCCAAAAAAGAGAGAGAAAATAGCCGATAAAACTAAGGAAGTGTAGAATACAATTTTTCGTCCATATATATCAGCGATTCGACCCCAAGAATAACTTGTTATTGCTCTTCCAATCATAAATGCTGCTGCTAATAATCCAGCATACGAACCAGCATTCTCTTCATTTGTTCCTGGAACAAGCTTGATAACCATAAATCCACTATATGGAAATACAGAAACAAGTAACCAAGAATGTGTAAAAGTGCATAGACACATAGCTATTGTCGATGAATAATGTATTCTTGCTAACTCAGTCTCGTCGTCGTCGTCGTCGTCGTCGTCATCATCATCCCTTATGTCCAATTCGGATTGTTGTATTCCCATAACGCCATTCTGATTATTTGGAGAATGGTTGTTGCTGTTACTAGATAGCTTTATTGTATTGTTCATTGTCGTGTTTATTAATGTTTCATGTTCGTTATGCTGTTCCAAGTCTTCTGTTGTGTCGTAACAAGTCAATGGGAGGCGCAAGCAACAAGAAACAAGAGTTCGAAAGTAAAGATAATTCTAATGAAAACGCAATAAACTTTGGACGTGTGTGTGTACTCCGCTGTTCTCATCTAGAACTCCTAATTAAATAATCTGACGTGGAAAATTTAATTAACATCTCAAAAGGATTAATTGTATTTATTTAACAGTTTTGTGTATAAAAAAATAAGAATTGTGAATGAATCTTGTCAACCGCCCGTTCAAAAATCTCTTTCTGAGTTCAGAGTGAAGACCAGCTAGCTAACTTAAAATACAGTGGACTAGAGACTCTAGAAAAACGTTACCATAACAGGTACAAAAATTGAATCAATAGAAGCAAATAAAAATGAGATCGTCATCACGCTTACGTTTAGCTCTCTCTACTAGTAGCAAATCATTATACAGGATATTGCATTTATCCAAGTACAATTCCGTCGTTGGTGTTCATTCCCCTTATCCAACAAGAAACTATGCAACTAGCAGCTGTCTTTCGACGAAGACGACTACTTATTATGATTCTCAATCTGGATTACACCTTCCGATTCACAATCAACAAGAGATTCGATTATTTCTTGATGTTAATACTTCATCAGATACAAGTATTGCCTTTGAAATACCACATCAACTAAATAAGCATAGAGATGAAGCCGATGAAATGTCAGATAAATTAAACCAACTTACTGGGATGGGTATCCATGGAGTTATACTTCCACCATTCAAATATCCACGAGATTATCGGAACTTCCAAACACTTGTTTCTATCGCTCCACCAAACTTTTACTTTATATGCTCTACTGATGATGATGATGGTGCAGTACTAAAAGCTCAAGACTACTCATCCTCTACAAATTTGAGTAAGGTTTTTCAATACAACAACAACAACAACAACAGCAGCGAGAAGGATAATGAGAATAGATCTCATGATTCCTTCCGAAACTCTATTGAAAATGGTCTTCATACGACTTTATCGATTACAAAAGAGATTTACGTAGGTGATAAGAGGGGGGATAATGTAGTAGAACCTATCACATTAGCGAATAATATTGCCTCAATGATTGATGCTGTCGGTGGATGTAACTTTATATGGTTATCGTCAAAAACATCACTAAAGGGTGGTGATGGTAATGATGACGAGTGTAATAAGGAGGAGACTACTAGATGTCGGAAACAACAACTCCATCGTCACCAACTAGTGGCAGATACTATGATACAAATATGTGAAGAATTAATTTATCTTGATGTTGCTGGAGCGACCATTAAAAGCCGATTATTAGTCGATTCTTTGAGTGAGGATATTGTAGAAGATACCATGTTTGCTGGTGTTAACAGCTATGTTATTGACAATGAGGAACAAGTGGAGATGGTAGAAAATGTAGCACAGGAACAGGGCAAATCTATACTTCGATCATAATCTAGCATAATTTTGTCCAGTAAAGAATAATTTTTATATTACCAAAATACTATTCAATAAAAGTATGGTTGTAGAAAAGTTGTTCTTTTTTTTGTATCTTTTATGATTACATTATTAGCGAAGTTTGTATCTCTTTTATACTATTCCCAATGCAGCTGAAAAGTTCGGCCATGTCAATCCTGCTTCACCTTCTGATAATTTTGTCAGGGAAAGGTGCATCTTGTGACGTGTAAGTTTTTCTTTCCCTTCTGCTAATATATCAAATAGATATTCTGCACCGGTTGGATCTTCTAATGTACCTGCTGACTTCGATACGAATGGTCCACCCAATGGCGTTGCAAAGTCTAATTCTAATATAGATTCCACAAATTCATCCTTCGTCACAAAAAGTTTACCATCAAAGATCGAGCTTCTCCATTTTGCAGTATGTTCTTTTCCTTGATTTGCAAAGACTCTTTCTTCATACACTGGAATCCATTTTGGTCGACTGGCACTTTGATCTGCCATCCGATATCCACCACCCGGTAGTCTAAATTCACAATCCTTACAGGCAGAATAACAACACATCCCACCACTTTCATCCAGCATAATATATTTTTCTGCCAAACGACCAAAAAGTTTCACACCATCCTTTGGATCGATAGTTAGAGCGTCAGTAGTAACTTCTTCGGTTGTAGAGTATAGCACTGATGTGCGATGGTGAAGATGCTGATGATGATTCGATACGAATCCCTCTATTGCATGGCCGCCGTACAGAATTCCCCCGACCAATAAGATTGCTTTATTAACTATTCTCATGATGCCGATAGGAATAGTGGTTGTTAATCAGCGAGTTTACACCGAATTATTTGATTCTAATTCAATCGGCCAGGGTCTAAGAAGAATTGATGTCTGATAGCCTATGATGCTATTACAATACGATACGAGTGTTACTCAATAGCAGCTCTGTTGCTTCAGTCGAATGAGTAAGTATGATCGTCATATACGGTATACATTTCCTTCTCCTCTTTTCTCTTTTTCCATCGATTTTTCTCTCGAATGTGAATTTTGATAGGTTTTTTGGCCGTTCGAACATGAAACACGTCATCTGATTATCCTCTCACAATTCAAGAATATACCCCTCTTTAATTCATATCCCCCCGCCCGGACGCCCCCGTTTCCACTTTTCTGCAAGATGTATCGAGTCACGAGAAATGAAGATCGCCTGAATGAATCAATCAAATAAGGCGAGCGATGATGATCTTCGAATTTGAGAATAGCATGACTAAACAACACAGACAAACCCAAACAAACAACATTCCGACATTCCGACATTATTGCATATATCATCGTTAACGAGGTACAGTACTTATAATTCATTTAATTTAAACACAAGGTATAATTAATAGACACAATGAACTCTGCTTTTATTCGAGGATCGACTAAAGTTTTCGCCGGCGCATCGAAATTGCGGGTCAATAATAATCAGACGGCGACGATTTTTGCCAACTCTCCTGCTATTAGTACTGCTACAAGTAGTACTAGTACTACCAGTGTTCCGTCGTCGTTTGGATCAGAAGGAGGACGACGTTCCTTTCATTCTTCCAATCAATGTAATAGATCTGACAATACATACCACGGCACTACCATTTTATGTGTACGAAAGAATGGTAAAGTATGTATGATGGGTGATGGTATGGTCAGTATGGGTAATATGATTGTGAAACCGAATGCTGTGAAAATCCAACGGTTGTTTCCTAAGGGTGGATTGAATAAAGCATCGAATGGTCTCGACCAGAAAGAAAATGATCAAAAGGCAGTCATTGTTGGATTTGCCGGTGCCACGGCGGATGCCTTTACACTTCTCGAACGATTAGAGGGGAAACTGGATGAATATCCTGGTCAATTAAGTCGATCCTGTGTGGAATTGGCAAAGGGATGGAGGACTGATAAATATTTACGTCGATTAGAAGCATCATTGATTGTGGCAGATGAAAACAAATCGTTAGAAATCACAGGTAATGGTGATGTATTAGAAATGACGGATGGAATAATTGGTATTGGAAGTGGCAGTCCATTCGCACTTGGTAAGTTTTTTTTTTAAATGAGATGACAAATGAAGAAGAAGATATGGAAAGAAGCGATTATTAAATAGCATTTGTAGCGACAAAAGAAAGAAAAAATCTGCCGTTGTTCATATAAATGTTGTTAATACGGTTGAAATATCATCTAATATTGAATATTGTGTTGCTATATTGCTAACGTTTTGTTTCTACTTTCTCAAATCCAACTTTTTTTTCAAAATGAATGAACTTTGACAAACAATAATATAGCTGCTGCCAGGGCATTGATGAGTGTAGAGGACATGAGTGCCGAAGAAGTCGCCACAAGAGCAATGAATGTTGCATCCGATATGTGTGTATATACCAATAAAGAATTTCTTTCGTATACTGTGGATGATATGAGTGGCATAAATGAGGAACCATAATAATAATGTGAAGATGATTCACTTTCAAAGCATTATTATATTTGAATAATAATAATAGTAATAAGAATAATAATAGTAATAATAATAAGATCTTCGTAGTTTTGAGCTATGAACGTATTAATGTATTGTCTGAAGTAATTCATTTATTTCTAATCTAGTAGAAAAAAATCTTCATGCCATATACACTACTACCACAACAAACTTAAGAATAGTGTTTGTATCCACAAAATTTTGAATACTTGCTAGTATAGTAATGGTTGTGAGATTTTCTATAAAAGGTGTTACATGCATTTATATTATGAATCCAGTGATGTGATATAATATGAGCCAACAATTGGGATATTACTTGGAAATTGGTGCAAATATTCCAAGCACCTGTGTAGATTGTAATTTTTCCAGTATAATCCTTATGGCACTTATACACACAGATTAAATCTCAATCCCCGATCAATGTGTGTAAGTTAGGGACAGCTCCAGTTTTGTGATTGTACAACATCCTGAACATTATTAAATGTTAAGAAAAACTGGTAGAGTATTATTTATATCATTCAAGATCAACAAAAGGGTGTGACTAAAATTGTAGAGGAAAGAACGCGAGCATCTTTCTTGATGTTAGATACTGAGGTGCCAGCAAGGTGTTTTCAGCTAACATTTCTGGTGTTAACTGCTTCCATCTTTCTTCCAAAAAGTTGACCAAACACATGAAACAAAAACTCCTTTGTTAACCGCACAAAGCACAGTACAATCAACGCTTAAAAATGGATAGGCAGAAGGAAAGAAAAGAAATTGGAATATTGAGATACTAGATCTTTCCAATAAGATGTCTGCCTGGCAGATTCAAGATATGTTACATTGTTGTAGGTGCTATTTGCAAAGTTAAAATGAATATTATTTATTTGTATGTTAATCCAGTCGTGCACGGTGTTTGATCACTTCATACGCGCCTCGGAACCACTCAAATAAAAAAATTGTGCTAGATTTTGATTTTAGAAAAATACGTTGAAATAAATAAATAATGATAGGGACGACAACGAAAAACGGACAACAACAAAATCAGTTCAAAATTAATACCATACGTAGATTATACTTCTTAAAGTATACAAAAACTTGTCGCTGCAAAAATGGCTAGGGGTAAAAGTCCAGGGCGAAAGTCGAAGAGTAAGACGAAGTCAATTGAACCGAAAAAGAACGATTCTCGTTCAGCTTCTCCTGCTTCTCCTCGAACGCCATTGAATCGTTTACTGGTTGGAGGTCAACTTCTCGGAAATCGTCCTACATTAGCTCCCGATCATACCAATATCGTGTCATCGTGGGATACTTTTGAACCGATTATAACACCAGAAATAACATATGAACAACGAAAAAAACCTGAACGTCTTATTCTTCTACCTCACGCACGATACATTACTGTCTTGTCATACAAAACTGGAATCAAGATTGCTACACTGGCACCGTCTTTGAAAGATGAAGATGACAAAAACGTCATTATCGAGTGTGTTAGTCTCGTCAATTATCAACGCAAGCAATCAGAGACGACGGTACAAGATGTTCTCGATAGGATGGATGTAGAAGATGATGATGATGATGAAGAGAATACGGAGTTGAATGGAACAACCGATGCGGTGGATGAAACATTAGTTATGGTAGGATGTTCTGACGGAAGCGTTCGAGAATTTTCGCTTCTCGAATTGGGAAATCGAGGTAGTAGTGATAAGACGGTACATTTCGGAGCGTACAAAGTTTCGGGACCGTGTTTTCGACCCCGTCGTGTTATTCGAGTTCTTAAGAATGAACCTATTATGGACTTGACAGTCCCACATTTAAGAACACAAGTTAGAGATGATGGAATTTTGGTATACGTAGCCGCACGAAGACTAATAAGCCAAGAGGAGGGATCCAAGGAAGCATCAAAAAGTGTTGGCTTCTCCATTGAAGTACTTCGGGTCCTTCTGCCACACTTTGATGGATCTACAACAGATATTGATCTATCGTCAAAGGAAACTATGCGTTCACTTGATAAAATCAAATGCAGAATTAGTAAAGGAGGCAATAATAAAAAATTTGCAAACACACTCCCATTTCGAATGCTCTCAGCTGCGAAAGTCCTTCCTACTACTACGGCGACAACATAATGCAACAGAACTGCTCGATTTTTGTGGTTCTAGCGAGAGCGAACATTATCTCTGTCTACTACGATCAGCTCAACTCATCAGAGGTATTCACGCCTTTGACTTTTTCGATGCCATCAAATAATCCCCTAACAGCTGTCGATATCTCTCTGAACAATGCTGATATTACGTGTGGTCATTACCGCGGAAACATTCGTGTCATGAACAATATATTAAATGATATTGAACTTTACCAAATTTCAATGAAAGAATCAAAGCAATTAAATGGAGGAACTCTGTATCTTCGTCGTTGATAAAAACAGGTAATTTGCCACAAGATCCAAGAAAAAATATGATCACTAGTAGAGTTCATTGGCATGCCTTCCTGTTACCAGCATGGTTTATGATTCGATGAGTTATCCGATGGATCCTTTACTATACAGTGGAGGAGATGAAAGTGTGTTGGTCACATGGCAGATATCGCAGGGAAGAGACCGGCCCGTAGATGTCCATCCCGTCTTGCACTGGGAGGAATCGTTCATTTGTCTTCCTCGGATAGATGCGATGCCAATCCTGCAAATGGGATCATAGTGTATTGCGAAGACAACACCCTACAGCTTCTCGAATCACACAATAAGGGGTGTATATGGAAAGTTCAGGGACTAGCTTGTGGTGGACAAAATAGCAGTGATAATATGCCTTCACTTCATATTGATCCCCGATCCGATGGACAGAAAAATTCGCAAGTCGTCGTCACTGGTTTGGATCAAGCTCCAGGATACATTCATTGGTTTGATCCAAAGCGAGAACGCCTAGCTTCTTCGTTAGAAGTTGTTCCTTACAATCGTATCAGTAGGACAGAACCTGATGAATGCCCGCTTCCGAAACCTACTATCACTGGACACGCATTCAGTAAGAATGGCGAAGACTTGATTACTATTGATGAGTCTCAAACTGAAAACGTATATATTGGAGCCCGTGAGGAGCAAGCCAAGGGCGAGGAGTATGGTACTGTGAGCACAATTCGCTTTTGGTCATGGAATGATTCTAGCTCTGCACAAGGAAAATCTGCGCCTCCTTACCACCAAATTGCTTCTATGACATATCCTCATGGACCAAAAAGTCGCATATCCGCCATTGGAATGTCCATCGACGGTACCTTTGCGTGTACTGTTAGCTACAATGAACAGTCTTTTCGAGTCTGGCAACGCGCTGGGCGAGACAAATCAATCTCTTGGGCTTGTCGTTACAAGGTTAAAATTCCTGCCGGGTTTTCCAATTGCTCCACGAAAAAATATGGTGTTACATTTTCAGATGAGAACTCTCTTCTCGCCATTGCCTTTGGGCAGGTTGGAACAATTTGGGATACAGATGGAGCCCGACTTTTGACTACCTTTGATCATTCCCAGGGAAATTCTGACATCGAACGTTTACAATTCATTAGTCCAGGTTTGCATCAGGATCTACTACTGATCCAGTCAAAGGCTTGTGTATCGCTTCGTTCACCTTATGGCCCGTACGGAAGTTCAGGAAGCTTTCAAGGCTGGTGTTGGTCTGTCCCTCAAAGTCCAAAAGGCTCTATTATAACCGCAGTCGAGCTTGTCGAAAGTCATGAATGTATTGCCATAGCTATGTATTCACCCATCCAAAACCAAAGCCGCGTAGTTTTGATCGATGTTACGACTGGAAAGGGGAAATCATCGATGAGCCTGATCGAGGACATTGATGGTTGTATAAGTGCTCTTTGTGCTGTTGGAAAGAAACGTGTGAAATCAAACTGGGACAATGATAGCGCATTGAATGGCAAAGCTACGAAATCTACTTTGACCTTTTATGCACTGACAAGTGTTGGCGACCTCCTACTATTCACGGAAGGTGCAACTGAAACTAAGTTCAATGGTATTATTACAACAATAGCAGACGCGTCAGCTGGACCACGGTTAGATATTGCCCCAAGTGAAAACAATAGACGAAAACGACAGCGAACACAGATTTCGTCCGGTGCACTTTCTAAAGAATTAGCAAAAACGAAGAAGTTGGCCCTTGACATTTTTGGCTCTGACGCTACCAAGGATTCAACTGGGGATCGTTCGACTGCAGAGCTACCATCTCTCAGCACAAACTTTGTCAAGACATTCGTAGGACGCAATCTTTGTAAGACTAGATAGAACAGAATAATCATATTTTATGACTTCAATACAGTAGTCTAATTTCTAATTTCATAGTAAAGCATTCTGTTATGGATTTTTACGAGGAATTCTTGTTCTATCACAGTTCAGCATCAATAGGAGGTATTAATTAAATCGGGCACTTTCAATAAGAACGCAATGACTATTCAATACTCTCTGTTTCGGCATTCAATAAAGTTCGAAAGTTAGAACTAAACTATAATCAAAAACTAATCAAATCTACTCGTACTAGCTTGTATGGTCAAAAAGGTTGTGCACGTTTAAAGTTGATGCAGTAGAGCAAAGGATTGACGGTACGAGTAGCTACTCTCTGTGAGCTTTAAAAGTTATGACAGCTGACAATTTACTTTAGATCAACTAAAAAGTTACTATACTACTTGAGTAGATTTTTCATTGCTGCTACTGATGTATTTTTTCTATTACTTCGAAGTATTACTACTTATATACTATACCAATATATATATATATTTATATATATTGTTGATACATAGCACAATATAAACTGGATTAAAAAAAATTATCTTCCTTTGAGTGATTTAAATGTCATTCGATGTAAAGGACATGGGCCATATCGATGAATTGCTTCAATATGTTCCCGAGTTGCATATCCTAAATTTTGTTGGAAATCATATTCGGGGTATGTGCTGTGCCATTCCTCTAACGCCATACGATCTAAAGTTACCTTAGCAATAATGGATGCTAATGCGACTGTTATTACTTGTTCATCAGCCTTAACCATAGGTCGGCATGGGAAGGATGGAATAGTCGTTAGTTTCGGTGACTTCTTTCCATCAACAATACTATAACACCTGCAATCGTCATCTTCCCCAAATACATTTGGTGGTATCATCGTAGTAGTGGATGTAGATGTAGGATAGCTATATTATTATCACTGTTGTCATTATTTCCGCCATTATTATTATCTTCGTTTGATTGACTTTGTTGTTGTTGTTGTTGTTGTCGTGACGATAAAATATATGGAAATAATTTGTTTTTTGTCAGTTCTTCAATCGATTCTTGGAAAACATTCCATCGTCGACGTTACTATATTATTTGTATTATCGATTTCAGTATTTGATCGTTGAGCAACCGTAAATATAATTTGTTCTGGATTATTAACAATCAATTCATATATTCGTTCACGATCCATTGGTGATAATTGTTTACTATCTTTAATCAGATTTCCACTTCCACCACCAAAACCACCGTCACTGTTTTTCATGATCTCAGCAATAGTAGCAATAGTATCGGTAGTAGTTTTGTCTTCGCTGTTCTTTTCTTGTTCTTGTTGTTGCTGTTCTTGGTAAGGGTAAGAATACAACAAGATGCAGTAACAACAGGTCCAGCAATAGATCCTCTACCAGTTTCGTCACTTCCAATAATATAAGAAAATTCTCGATCTCGATTATCAAATATTGATTTTTCATATGCAAAAATATCATCAGTATCCAATTTTTTCTTCTTGGATGTGTTTTGACGACTATATTTCCCCATCCAGCATTTTGTTAATGATGTTGATGTTGCTGTTGGTGTTGGATAGTATGAATGTGAATGTGAATTGTCGTGGCGAATTAGAAAGGCAGTAGTGGATGGATGTAATCGAGCTGCTAGTAGTAGAGAAATTGAAATTAATATTATATTATAATTCCAATAATACTTGTACGATGACGAGAGAACAACCATGATCGGAAATACAAAAATTCGGATATGATCGTTGCAGTACTTCAAAGTATTCGAAAAGGATCGTCTGAATTCGTAAGTCAGTGTGTGTGTGTGTGTGTGTGTGTGTGTGTCACGCGATATATGTACTTGCTAGCTAGAGGACTTCAGGGGTTGTTGTCCAAGCAAAGTGGTGGTATATAGTACAGGACTTTTGGGTTGTTCTGTCGTATGTAATATCGTAGATTGGTTACTGGTTATTGAGTTCGATCGACGATGTGATTGAAAAATGGCGCGGAAAAAATAAGTATGTGCGTCGTACGTTCAATGTGTGGCGATAACGCGTTGAAAATGGATCTGGATCGTAAATGAGATCTTTTTTTACATCACGTACTACATCATGAAGTCACATCACAACAAACAAACATCAACACATCACACATCAACAACGCGTTCACAGTTTGAAGATTTAAGATAAAAACATGACAATGATGACAATGATGACAATAATGGCAAGAAAGGTGTCGTCATCAAGACAACTAATAATACTTGCACTTTTCTTTATTTCATCGCGATTATCATATGCATTCATTGCTGTCTCGTCGCCCCATCAATCAAGATGCAGCTGCGCACGACGACGACGACGAAGCAACGACAATGACAATGACAATGACGACAACAAAATAAGAAATAGATACCATCATCATCGAACGACGACACCAACACCAATAAGACTACAATTAAGACAATCATTTGGTATCGATGATGTCACCGACGATCGTTTTGTTGATATTCGTACTGCGTTGGATCGAATGCAGTCACTGCAGCAACAAGATGGTGGTGAAATAATGAAAGATTTTCAGAAACGTATTCAAAAAGTAGTATCATGTCGTGAATCGTCAATACAAGGAGCTGGACAAGGTTTGTTTGCAACAAAAAATATCAAAGCAGGGACCGTTATTGGATTTTATCCAGTCCATGGCATCGGTGTTGATTTTAATGATGATACATCATCTTCTATCTGTTTGGGTATAACACCAGAAGATCAAACGTATTTCGATAGTGAAAACGAGGATGCTGCGAATGAAACAATGATAGCCGAGAAAAGTAGAAGCAGCAAATTATATTCAATACCTGATTGGTTCTCGAAAACTCGGTGAAGCAGATTATGGACCAGATGCACAATTGTTCGTTAATGTGAATCCAGATCGAATAGAAGAAGAAAATAATGATAATGATGATTCAGATATTCCTAGTAATTGTTGGATCAGTCATTATATTAATGATGGTGCAACCGTTCTTAAAAATAGTGAAATAGGTATGTTAGATTACTATACTGAATCGAAACGTAAAAAGAATTGTGTGCATATACCATTCGGTCCAGCACCAATTATTGCAACAGTAACAACAAAGAAAGTAAAAAAAGGTGAAGAATTATTTACAAGTTATGGATGTATATATTGGGCAGAATCTATAATTAATAATAATGAGGATGAGGACGGCGAATGTGTTGTTGATATAACAGATGCTGTACAAATCAAAGCAAAAGAAACAGCACAAGATATATTCACTGCATGGAAAAATTCTCAAACTATACATGAAAGTCAACAGATACAATTACAGGAAAGCTTTGGAAAGATTTAAGGCATCATTGCTTTATCTCCAAGCCACTATGTTTATTCAAACATCATTCAATAATAGTATTTTTTTAAAACTAGCTTAAGATTAACTAAAAGGAAGCAGTTAATTGATAGTCAACTAAACGTCAACCAAACTCAATACGCTCACTTCTTTTCTACAATATTCTCAACTCACCAATAAAACTAGCTCTATATAGTCTAAATGGTGTGTCGAAAATATCCATCGATCAGAGAAAAACAGGTCTGCTTGACGTTACTTCTTAATAAATACACCCAAAAAGAAAGATTATACCTGTTTTGAGTCACGAGTCCAGCCCTGCGTAAAAATATTTCGTCAGTCGCGCCGCGATTCTTGCATAGAGACCGGTCATGATGCAATAAAAAAATGTTTCGTAGCGGGTGATCATTCGCACTACGGTACAACCAGTGACCACTGAGAGAATGTTCTAATGTTGGTTCTCGCAAGTTCTCAGGTCGCTCAGCTTTCTTGATAACTTCGAAAGCCCAACAATTCTTTTCCTCATAAAAAAAGAAGTCAAAACAATAAAACACAAATTTAAAAGAAAAACTTAAAACAATCATCAAAATGAAATTCACTATCCCATCTTCTGTTACTTTCTTGGCATTCGTCGCTGTATCCAACAATAGCCGCGTCGTTCAAGGAGTCTCTCCCCTGCTGTTACATGCTGCAAGAACAACGGAGGTTCATATGAAATTGTTGATGGTGGAGATGCTATCTGCTCGAAAAATGGAAGTTTTTTCGATGCGAATACTTTTATGAACAACAACTGCCCAATCAATGAGGAATATGAAGTATACGCATTCAATAGCTGCACTTCAACCGTTGGCGCTGAGTTTGCTCTAAATGATGACTACAATGGTGGAGCTTATGAAGTTGACGTTTACCTTGGGGTTAACGCATGTAAGAGTGTTGGATTTACGGATCAAGCTGATAAAATAACCTTCAAGGCAGTAGGAAGTTATGTATCTGGCGGACAACCAAGCTGCAAAGCCATCGGAAACTCTGGGAATAAGCAGTGTGGTGGTATTAAAGATATGCCTGATAATTCGTGCATTATTGATATTTGTTAAGAGATAGAGTATAATATTTCATTTACGTAGACCAAAAAGACTAAGTTAAACAACGACTATTTTTCTACTAAATTTGAACTACAACACAAGCAAAAGGTATCTACAATTGTTCTCCTGCTTGTCTTTTTTTCGTCGTAGGTACTGGGTGCTCGTATAACGAATTACCATCGGTAATTAGTCATCACTGAAATCTGATTCGACTTGTTCGTCTCTCACAGTAGCGGCGGTGGTAGTAGTTTCGGTGGCGCTTTACGATGATATACTGTGTTACAACTAACCGAACTCAAAAAAGCTCACTTTTCTACAGTACTACAGTACTCTCAGCTCTCTAATAAAAAATGAGCTATACATATTCCAAATCCCAATGTAAATTCTTACATTTCTTATTCCTCTATCACGATGATCGACTGCTTCTGTTGCTGTTGCTAATGTTGCTAATGTTGCTAATGTTGCTAATGTTGCTGCTGATGGTGCAGCGGGTGAAACTTTTTCTGCGTCCTGTTCTTGTTCTTCTCGTAGCGCTGGCGGTGGTCGTTTCGGTGTTCGTTGTTGTTATTCTCGACGAATGATACCTTTGTTGATTCTGCTAAAAATGTTGATGCTGTATCGTTCTCATTACTCATAAATGATTCCGTAACGTTTATAAAAAATGTCTCTTCAACGTCACCTTTGCAAAATTTGGGAAGGAATGTATTCTACCCTTATATTCAACTTCGGTAGCGGATGATGACGAGGATGTTGATGCTGATGTTGATTTGTTGCTGTTGTTGTTCCTATTAGTATTGTTGTTCTTCTTTTTACTACTATTACTATTACAAGTATTCCTCTTCCGCTTTCTCTCGCTTTTCTTTGTCGTCGCCGTGGACGAAGTAACAGCAGTTGATACACCTGCAGCAGTAGTAGCATCAGTAGCATCCTACCCATCCCAAGCTTACGCAATATGACGTAGCGTCTGATCGTAATTGTTATCGAATTCTGGTGCTTGTTTATCTAAGTCCTCGTCATTAATATACATACCATGAAGCTGTTGTAATTGATTGCTAGATATATGCTTGGTACTACAAATTCTCATTGATTCCAGACGATGATGAATAGTAGTAGTAGTAGTAGTAGTAGTAGTAATAGTAGCAGCATCGGAACGCGACGATGATGAACCGGTAACAGATGCTGATGGTGACGAAGTCCTGCCGGATCGACGATTACGCTTGACCATAGTAGTGCTATTGGTATTGGTATATATTCGGTATCGGTATAGGTATATATTCGGTATGGGTATCGGTATTATCAATCTGATTCCGCAACTAACTTACTATCGATTGTTAGATACCAACCTGAGGGCTGACAGTATGACAGAGTAATGCTACTCTATTATAGTTGTTTCTTGAATACTTCAGAAGTAATAATCATGTGTGTAGGAAGAAATCGGAACGGCCGAGAGAATGATTTTCTCGACTACCGGTAGATTTGTAGTGTGGTGTCTTATATTATGTTATTATGATTTATTGTACCAAAATTTTGGCGGAATCGACAGCAAAACAGCAAGTAACGCGTCTCGTCGTAGCTCAGTTGGTAGAGCGGTGGACTGTAGAAGGTACTGAAATCCATCGGTCACTGGTTCGATTCCGGTCGACGAGATCTTTTGTCTTTTTTTATTTCATGTCGTATTAAATGAAACAGACAAAAGTGAAGAGAATTTCTTTTGGTTGACATGGTCCATGTCGACTACAGTATCATCTCTCATTATTACTGTGGGAGATGTTGGAGTTGTTTAGTTTAGTTACTATATGCAGTCTCTTTTAAAAGTAAGTCACATTGTCAATATATACAAGGAAGTGCCTCTCTTGCTTGGTGCCTCTGACTCTGCCTATTTCTTACCAACACATAATAAACATCTAAAGCATGAGCTATTTTTCTGTCATGTGTACTGATTTTTTGTTGTGTACTGATTTTTTGTTTGAATTGAAGTGACATCAAACAACAGCAAAGCTGAATTACTATTCACATTAGTAGAAAGTTAGTACTACTACTGATTGAAATATTGTTGAACATTTGTTATCACACATTGTTGAACATTGAGTGTGTTGAATCATTTGTACTCCTGTAGTTTATTTCTAAAGCACACCTTTAAATTATTATCAGGGGGTTGTGGCCCCTCCTTTAAATGCCACACATACCTAGGTTAATACATGGGAATACTGCAGTGCAATACCAACCCACTGCTGTTGTTCATTGCAGCTTTGTTTGACTAATGGGGATTTATCTGTGCATGGTGCAACTAAATGAATACAGACAGAGGATCAAACAGTACTAAGTGTTGCTTACAGTGGAAAGAAGAAAAATAATGCCCATCAAAGGATGTCCACATTATACCTTCAGAGAAATTCTGTACCAGACCAAATAAACCACACACATCAAACTTACTCCTTTTGCCTTGAGTATAATATTTATAGCATAGTGCTACATGTTTCTTATTCCTTTGAGTGAGATACTAATATAGGCAGTTTTTAATTCCCATGCTGCACACATTAACAGGATTGAAGCTATAAGGATTTTTCTATCTTTTTAATAGCAAATTTATGTGCTAATTTTCTGCAAAAAAAATTGACTTAAAAAGTAATACCCAATACTGTATATACCGTGAAGGAAAGCTAACTGAAGACAAAAGCTTCAACCATAGAAGTTACTAGATCAACTTGAACTAAAAACCTTGTTTAATAATTTATATAACTATAGCCAAATCCATTAGAATCCAGAAAAGTTTTTACTACATTGAAGTTAGAGACCGGATTTTAGCACTTTTATACTGTTGTGGTAAACAGCGCTAAATTGGTACAACAATACAGGTGTTTTCGGTCAAATTAAGACTGATAATGGGAATCTCCGAGTACACACATACATTCTAATGGTACAAGGTGTTGTATTCAACTGCAATAAAAAAGAAGATACGCTACAAGATCCCAATTAAACAGAGGCAATAGAATACCTGGTGGCTATTCATCTGTTAAATCAGAAACAACACAACATTCAGTAGTAATACCAGGAGGAGGAGCTGTTGTTGTATAAATTTCTTGTCTACATGGTATGCTGTATGACAATCAACTACTACCAAATTTCCATCCACCTCCTTGGTTGAATTACATAGCCAAAAATTGGATCCCTTCTCCATAGTGCACTCCTCACATACATACTTTGCCCTATAGGCTCTTGGTCTCTTTGCTGCAGAATTCAAACCAGGACATTTTTTGTACTTGCAATAAGATGTAGTCTTATTTTCTTTAACAACTACTGGTACAGATATATGATTCCTGCCAGGCTGGTAGTTCTTTAAACGTTTAAAAACAACTTGTCGATAATGGAGAGCTCTAGCACTGACTCCTGAAACTGGTGTTTGAGGTGTACCAGTTACTGGTGCAGTAGGGGTGTAAATGGTTGTCAATCTGAATCGGTCCTTACTTTTCTTCCATCCACAGAAGAAGAAGTAGTAATATCCTTGGTTGGGTTAGGTGTAGATCCATACCCTCTCTTCCTCATAGGAGCACCTTGTTGAAGTAGTGAATGGGTCAAATTATGGATGCACTCTTTCAATTGCATTACAACTTTCCCAGGATGGTGCTTCTTATAGTATTAAACGCACAGAGATAATTTCTTTAATTCAGCACCACTTTTGTAATAATTCAACCAGTACCATAAGTACAACTGGTACCACTGAAGCTCCAATTTGTTGTTGTCCCCATTGTCATGTCAATTGAATTATCCTTGTTGATGCACATAGGAAACGATTCTCCCTGTGTATTTTGTGCGCAGGATCAAAAATAATATAGTCAAAGTGTGACTGACATTCCTTGTGAGTTTTTGAGTGCGTCGGGGGCATGGTTATTCCAGAAGACAACATGGAATAACCTCCATCATCATCTGTACTGATGCAAAAGTTGCTCAAAAGATGGCAGCCAGTCAGCGATTGATCGCTATATGATATGAAGGAGGTGTATTTTAAAACAAAAGGCACAGATAGACACGACATTACATTATTAACAGCAAACAAACCAATCTGTAGACATTTTACTGTGGAGACACAAGCAAAAAAAACTGTTAAACAAAGATAATTGAATTGGCAACATCAACAAACATAAGAAGATGTCTGATAATCTGATTGACTGATGTTTTTTGTGCACTTATGAAGTGGCACTTTATGAGTAAGCAGCAAAAAAATTAGCTAGCAAGTCCGGCCCTCCACCACTAAAACAGTGATGTATTGACTGCTATGCTTACAGAGCTTGGAAAGCAACACGATTGACTAACATAGTTAGCATAACAACTATTGATAAAGAAGAACACTATAGATTGACGATCGTTGTTATGATTTGTGCTCTCACAGACTGTAAAACTATCTAGTCAGTCTTGGGTCCTCCTATTATCTCAACTATTAGAGGTGGTATCGCAGTCTATCAGTTCTTTTACCACCCACATCATCATGACACCTTCAATCATTAACATACAATCATGTCTGGTTCTGAGCCCAAATGAAAAAAGGTTGGTTTGAGTGGCAGTTTTGGTACATAGTTCAACAAGAGAGACAAATCAGAGAGCTGGCAAGCCTGTAGTAAAGTGGGCCGCAACTGTCGCATCATACCTTGCTTGCTTACTTCGTAGATGTACAACAGCTAACACTCTAAAGGCCTAAACGAATTTGCATCCCATCATTATCATTCTTACTTCTGCTACTTCGGCGTCGACACGGTAGGCGAAACAACTCCATACAGTATCGGCATATCTTGCATGCTGAACGGACATACGAAATATATCAAACAACCTCTTGTCGAATGAGGAGAGAAGAGACAAGGAGATAGATAGATTGATAGAGAGAGAAAGATTGATAGAGAGAGAGAGAGAGAGATATAAGAAAGGAAACCATAAAAGATTAGTTCAATTTTTATTGGCATTATTATTCCAACATATATTCTAGTAACTCGAAATAAATATTATGTCCGAGTCTGTAACCATTACAAAACCGGTTGACGAAGGTATCGACATTGAAACGGGCAAGAAGAGCGCCAACGGTGACGTCGACCAAAATGGTCAGAAGAAACGACAGAGCCAACTGAACGAGAGCAGCATAGTGGCCAATGATCTTATCGGTAGTGACGATGCCAATGCAATTGTTGTATCCGATGCCAACTACAAGACCCGAACGGTGATCGGCATGAAAATTATTGCACACGAGATGTGGAAACTTCTAAATTGCAAACTCAATCCTAATTTGACCGCTGCTTTTGCGAGTCTTCCTGTACCCATTCACAATGCCGTTACTAAAACAGTCATCTATCGGTTTCAACGAAGACCCGCCAACCTACCAAGCGATTCGAAAGAATACTCGTCGGAGGCTCTGTTTTATATAAATCTTCTCAAAAAACACAGACAAAATCTAACAGATGAACCCCTCACCGTAATTGGAATGAAATGTGCTTACTGTGCAGACCATCCAACTCATATCCCTGGCTCTTGCTCCTTTATTGGTATAAACGACATCAGTGATAGTCCGAAGATATTGGAAGATGCTTTGCATCAACGACTTTTGCACCTTAAAAATAACTGTGCCATAGCCCGTCAAAAACACGGCTCGGAAGTGATGAGCATTTTTGATGATAAATATAATAAGGATGATGTTCAACTGAAACGATATACGAAACTATGGATCAAAGAATTGAAACAAAACATATTTTCTCATATGCCATCATCATCGCTATCATCATCGTCGTCGTCAGTATCAGCGTCAGCGTCAGCGTCAGCATCAGCATCAGCATTAGCATTAGCATTAGCATCAGCATTAGCATCAGCATCAGCATCAGCATCAGCATCATCGAGTGAGATAACGGCACAACCTCAATTACGTACATTAGTACAAGTAGAACCTAGAATCGCTGCCGTGGCCGGGGCCACAGCAGCCCAAAACATAGCAGCGATGGCAGCTCATCACCGTCAACTAGCGCAAGTGCAGCTGCATCAGCAACAACAACACAGACAACAGCAACAGCAACAGCAGTATGCAATGCTTCAACAACAACAACAACAACAACATCAGCATCAGCAGTATCCACAACCACCATTACAACACCGTCCTGGGAACGCAACACCGCGATATACTCAACAATATCTCATTCACCAACAGCAACTGCATCAGCAACAACAGGAACTACGTAAAAATCAGCTACTGTTGCAGCAACAGATGCAGCAGCAGCAGCGACTAATCCAAGCAGCAGCACGACAACAGAAACCTAAACAACGACAACCATCAATATTTCCGAGGAACAAACTTGTGCCTTTTGTCGAGCTGCAACAGATATACAAGGATGGTTGGGAGGACATGACTTGGTCCATGTTCAATCCTCCGTATGAATCAGATAACGACGAAGATGACTATTTTAGTTCTGTAGCAGACAGTAGTAGTGACACAACAACACAAACCAATAAAAGATCGAATTCATTGAAGGAAAGTTTACCCCCGTTACCTCCCCCCAAGGCGAACTTGGACTACTGTATTCCCATCCAGCCTTATCAACTCGTACAATGTCCTGGGGGCGTACCTTTTTTGAAGGAAAAAGAGGCAGCACACACTTCCAAAAAAGTGCGGGGACGACGGCGTCAATCGTCAACAACAAAATCTATCAGTGTCGATCTAGGCCTATCTGATGCCAAGCCACACGACGTGGTGATGCCGCCCAAGGGTTATCCATTGGATCTAGCTGAGTCTCTTCACAATCTGATCGGAAATAGTCGCTTTATGCGGCTTGTCTCGGTACATCGGGACAATTACTCAACATCATCATCGGAGACCGAGAGATTGAGTATCATAAAAAAAATTGTTGATAAGATTGCAAGAAGAGGAGGGTCGTTTCTCAAACAAGGAAAATTTATTAAGGCGAAGGGAGCATCTAGGGCATACAATACGACTGATAGGGATAGATCAGAATACACTAGGTATCGGCTCGAAAAAGGTTTTTCTGATATTCTCAACCCAAAAATTGCCGCACATAAGTGGGTTTTTACTTCTCCCGGAAGATCATTGAATGCATCCAATACTCCTACAAAAACTAAGATGACGGAGACCACGAACGCGGCAAAAACCACACGTACAATAATGTCATCGGTTTATGATAACACCGAAGGCGATACTACAACGACTTCAACGATTACCAGCAAAGTCTTAGAGGTGGAGCATGCACCAAAGCTGGGGCTGATTGGCGGCTATTTAGAATGGAACAACCACAGATTCACGACCAATCCAAGAGTCAAGTTTTCAGATTTGCAAAAGAGAACAGAAAATACAAGGGGATCAACAGCTCCAGCTGAAGCTACATCTGCAGCTACATCTGCAGCTAATACTGCTACAACAACTGCAACTTCAGCTAGCACAGCAAACGAGGCTTTGAACGGGGCTACAGATGATACGATGAAAGCAGACAACGTTAGCGCTAATAAGGGGACAATAATAAACACAGATACCACAACAAGGAAGGATGTCACAAATTTATCAGGATTATGCAAGACTCCACCACCACCATCACCACCACCACAGCTACAGGACGACGTAATGAATTGCGACGGGATAGTGAAGGCGACGGGTGAGCAGATTTGTAACAAGCCGAATGGAAAGAAAACTACTGATGTGACGACAAATGTCGTGGAGAAGACTGGGGACAATACGCAATGGAAAGAATCTCAACCACCTAATAACAAACGGAACTGCTCCGAGACGATTTCTTGTGAGGAAACAAAACCACAGTCGACAAAAAAACAGCGTTCAGACGTAGTCAATAATAGCTCTCCATTCCCAACTAATAAAAGCGACGTAACAGAATTGTTTAATAATGGAGTCACCACGTTAACAAGTTGACGACCCCATCAAACTTCAGCACAACAGTTTCTGATCCACCGAGTATCAATTATATATTTGAAAACCGCGAAGTAAAGATTTGGTAACAAACACAAGAAAGCCACTGCACTGTGTAATGTAATCAATACAGTCGAATATAACATAATGTTTTCTTTTTCTATAACGCCACGTTCTGTTCTTATTAGATATCTAAAGTAAAATCTCCACTGTCATCATCTTCCCAAAATGTATCTTCATTCTACAGTATTGGAAGATAATAGAAAATTTTGTGAATTCAAATTCGCTTATTATTTGTTTTCAAAAATTAGTACCTTCATATGATCTTCAGTTGAGATAAGTACATATTACTCGTACCATAAAACTTTTGAGTCCCTGGTCTGACCATCTACCGCCGTCACGTGAAAAGACGCGTAAACAGCTTTCCATGAAGTAATGACGCTATCACGAGCACTCTAACTTACGCCGTATGTCGGTGGAACCACTGAAAAAATGAACGGATTTTTCAATTTTTAACGAACAAAATGGATTCTTCATCGAACACATACCTAACTTACACATCATCGCCCATTTCTGATAATAATCTTTATAATCTATCTCCCAGTAATAGATCATCAAGACACGATCAGAAATACTTATTCTTTTAAGATAATCCTGTGCTTCGTTACTAAAGTAGCTACGAATTGTGAATAATCCAGAGATTAATACCCCAAAAGAATTGACATACACGATGCGCTTTACATCATTTGCCGTGACGGCCTTTTTATGTCTTGCCACCAATGAAATTATCAACAACGAAGAAAACCAATTTGGAGTAAATGCATTCGCACCTAGTACTCATCGAGTCGTGTTGGGTTGTCGAATGATAACAAAATACTAAATAATGGAGCAAGAATTAGCAGTCGCAGCAGCAGCAGCAGTACTTCTCTCTTCATGTCGTCAAGACAACAAACTGGACGAGACTTTTATAGAATTTTGGGCGTTCAGAGAAATGCTGACGCCAAAGACATCAAAGCAGCGTATCGAGGAATGGCAAAGAAATACCATCCAGGTATGTTACGACGTGTGTCGAGAATTACAAACAAAAGTTTCTCAAATAAAAACTTTTGACTCGTACATTGAACTGATGTCGACAAAAGAAAGACTGGGATTCGATTGAATTCGCTTCATTCATTCATTCGTACATTCTTCGTGTGTAATTAAATTTTTGTTTTTACTAACACATAGACATTTATTTCTCCTTCTTTCTTTTCATCTTAAATAGATGCCAACCCCGGAAAGGACACAACTGAACAATTCCAAGAGGTGAACCGTGCATACGAAATATTGAAGAATCCTGATCTTAAGAAAAAGTATGATATGTTTGGTGAATCGGGCGTCGGAACTTCCGCTGCAAGTGAAGGGCAGGGATCACCCTTCGGCGGTGGTGGTTCTGGATTTGGACAAGAAGTTGACCTGAACGATATTTTTGACTCATTCTTCGGTGGTGGAGGTGGAGGTGGAGGCTTTGGTGGTGGAGGTGGTGGTGGACGAGGACGACCGCAAACTCGAGGACCGGTTGTCGGAAACGACTTGAGATTTGATTTAGAAATTGACTTCAAGACAGCTGTATTTGGTGGAGAAGAGAAGGTACGAATCCGTCATTTGGAAACATGTGATACCTGTCCCGGAGATGGTGTCAAGCCGGGTAGTAATATTAGTACCTGTTCCACATGTGGTGGTAGTGGAGTTACGGTAGAAGTAACACGAACGCCATTAGGTAATTTCCAGACGCAACAAACTTGTCCCAACTGTCGAGGAACTGGTCAAAAATTGAAGAATATTGTGGAACATGCGGTGGACAGGGACTTAATCAAAAGACGAAACAGATCAAGGTTACCGTCCCCGCTGGTGTAGAAGATGGAAATAAACTTCGTGTACGAGGAGAGGGTGATGCTGGTCCAAATGGTGGACCTGCAGGAGACTTATACATCTTTTTACGAGTTAAGGAGACAGTAACTTTAGACGTGAGGGACCTGAGATTTATTCAGAAGAATCAATCAGTTACCTCGATGCTATTCTCGGAAATTCCATCAAGACACCCGTCGTTGATGGTGAGGTAACCATTAAGGTACCACCTGGAACACAACCTGGACAAGTTATGCGATTAAAAGGCAATGGTGCACCGAGCCTGGGTAACCCCACTAAAAGAGGAGACCATTACGTCACAGTCAAGGTTGACATTCCAAAGGATCTAAGCAAAGACGAAGAAGAACTTATTGCGAAATTGAGGACACTTCAAGAAGAAAAAGCCGAAAGTGGCGGAGGTAAAACTGGATTTTTCAACCGAGGCAAATAGATACGAGTGAGGACGTAGATAAACAAATCACATTATCTGTTCAAACATGTTATTCGTCGGTCACATCAATACAACTAATTTTTATCCCTGTAGTTTATTCATATTTATAAATTTGTCGACACAGAACGACTTTAAGCTAGCAATAAATCATTCTTAAAATTCAATTTTAAACAACTTCTTAAATGGTCAGTCGCACTAATAAATATATCTTGAGATGTTTAAAAAGGTGTTTATAGTTTCTTTCGTGGCAAGCAATACTTGACAATATATAGATTGATGCGCATGATTGATGTGCATATCTCGGGAAGTTACCTCGCAACTTTAAATTCTGCTCCGTCCCCTTTCGAATTCGGATGGACTTTCACGAGACTACCGGAGTGGGGTCTTAGTGCAGGTTTTCTCATCCAAAGTCCGATTTCTTTAGCAATATCAATCGAATTAGTCCATCCACTAAAATCTTCGTTTGGCATAGCCTGACGATTTGCAGGTGTGTCGATCGTTGTTGGTAGAATACCAACAACACTCAAACGGTTCAAATATGATTGCGTTGATGAATGGTTTCTTATACGTCTGGCCAATTTTCGTTTGGATTTAGTTGTCACGGCCTTACCTGATGTTTCTCCCAGAGTTTGTACGTAGTGATGAGTTGCGACTTTAGAAAGACCGTAGCCTAACATTCCAGGTGTACTGCTCAATGCAGCGGTTGCCCCGATGGCCACAAATAAACCACCGTTGTCGTTGTCGTCATCATCACACCGCCCCCCTCGGTCATGTAATTTTGCGATGCGTAGCCTGCTGCCAAAACAGGGTAGAGATTCTTACCAAGCATTCGTTCAACATTTTCGGAATATTCACGGGCACAATCTAATAACCATAATCGTTGTACATTGTTATCGTCTTCATCGTTCTCAGCAATGATATCAATTGGAGGCGGCAATGATGGCAATAATGGATCTCCTTCCCATGCTCCAGCGACGCAAATCACAGCATCCAATTCTTGATCGTCTTCAATCAGTTGGTGTAACCCATCCGTTAATGCCATAGTCAATTCGGGCAACGATGTTGTATTTGGCAACTCCACGAAGCCGCCTGTTAAACGAGACTCATCCTCACTTGACGGCGCTATCACGTCTGCTCCTATTACCCGTACTTTCAAGTCTCGGGATAAGTGTTCAATTAGACATCTACCAAGACTACCAGACGACCCAACGACGAGAGCTGTTTGTTGACGATGCATCATACCGTCGTGATAATCGTTATCGTCATCATCATCGTATTCATTATTATAGTTCGAGAAGAATCGACGACGGTCTCGAATATTATTAGAAGGTTGCAATTGATGTTGATGCTGATGTGGAAGAGACGAAGTTACTGTCATCACATTCCTACTGCTATTCATGTGAAAGCTGCTACTCTTCGTTCCCCACGAAACAAGTCGACGGGCAAGTATAATTTGTTGATGATTCATTGTAGAGGAGTGTTTGTGATTTGTGATTGCTGTTAAAAAAGATCAAGTTTATGATTTATTCATGATTGTTGCTCTGCTCATTCAAATTCAAAATTGATGTTTTTTGTTTTCTCTTTTCCGAGATTTGTGGTCACGAGTCGAGTCACAGACATGCGGGATTAAGATGAATCGAGCGAATCATAATTTTTACACATTTTTTTATTTTCTTGACAAGAAATTCAAAAATTCGAACAAGATGACAATCTTCACATTTCACATCAGCAGAAACTAAAAACTAGAAACTATGACCATGGGGATTCAGAGAAGAAAATTTTCCTTGTTCGTTTTCCTCCTTCTAGTTGTTCTTGTCGTCACAGTCTACGGCAATCCATCCTCGAAAGGATACATACCCTTTCGGACAGATCCATATGATCAACCCATATCCAAAAACGATCCCGAAGATTTTCGAAGTGACAGCAGCGACGACCATAAATTATTGATTAACAAAAAGCCACCCCGATTTATGAACCTGATACGGCCGTTGCACAAGAAGAATGCCCACTTCGTTTTTCGCTGGGAGTTTCCCACCGTAGTGACGCCACAGCTCCTGGATAGGTGGCAACATGGGAATACAACAACCTCCCATCATTTATCCTATTTTGCCTTGGGAGGGACCCGGTCGACAAGTCCTATACGCGACACAATACGAACACCTGGGTATGTTGACACCCTCTAAGGGCAACATTCACGTTTCATCGGTAAATGGCGAGAACGCCGCGGGTGGTGGTGGTGACGATAATATGAATTTTATCAAGGAGGGACTAACTGAGCATGTTGAATTTCCTTTATTGTTCGAATCGAGTGCATTCCAAACCAGTCCGATCATAGCTGACGTTAACGGAGATGGAATTTTAGATGCTATCTTAACAGATTATCACGGTGGTCTATACGTTATAGGTCTACAGGTAGCTCCAGACCAGAAAAGTCGATATTTTTTCAAGGCACAAGTACCTAGGATGTACGTACGACGACAATGGATTGAAGCTATGGTCAACGAAACTCTAGGAATCGATCCGTACGAAGCTGAGAAAATAGCTGAAGAGGAAGAAAAGAAGGCTGAAGAGCCCGGAAGGCATCCCGAGATGCATCGGTAGCGGGAGACGAAGAACCTCAGGACGAAACCGATTACGATCACGATCGCGATCATTATCGACAAAACGAAGAACGGCCTCATGATCCGTATCATTCATACTTTGAATATTCATATGGATCTGGTAATGCAGATCACGAAACAATTTTGCGAGGTGTAACAGGCAATGTGCTTAAACAAGATCACGACCACGTTCAGGGATTGGAAGAACGACGCAATCGTAATCATTACCCAAAAATTGCCCAAAAGGTAGTGTTTGACTCATTGGAAGAAGATGAAAATAATCAGAAAGTAGTGTACGACTCGTTGGATGAAGATGAAAAAAATCAGAAGGTGGTGTACGACTCCTTTGAAGAAGACGAAAAGAACCAGAAAGCAATTTACGACTCCTTGGAAGAAGATGAAAAGAACCAGAAGGTAGTGTACGACTCGTTGGATGAAGATGAAAAAAATCAGAAGGTGGTGTACAACTCCTTCGAAGAGACAAAAAGAACCAGAAGGCAATTTACGACTCCTTCGAAGAAGATGAAAAGAACCAGAAGGTAGTGTACGACTCGTTGGATGAAGATGAAAAAAATCAGAAGGTGGTGTACGACTCCTTCGAAGAAGATGAAAAGAACCAGAAGGTAATTTACGACTCCATTGAAGAAGACGAGAAAAATCAAAAGATCGTTTACGATTCAAACGAGGAAGTAGAAGCCGATCATAGAAGGTTGCAAGAAGTGATGGAAGGTGACCAAGAGGAAGCCGAAGAAAATATGGAAGGCGGAGCAGGAGACGATATTTCAGAGTGGGGAGGTTTTGCTGACGATATGCAAAGACATGACGACGATGATGACGATGACGACGACGACGACATCATTGATACAGTTGAAGAGCCTGATGAGATTTCGGAAGGAGGAGAAAGCGAGATAGTTGATAGAAGTGATACTGACATAGAGGGTGATGACGATACTACTTTTGTACACCGAGGAGACGATGATGTATACCCACATCATGATGACTATTCTCGCGATAACCATGGCATGTACGACGACTTTTATCAAGGTCGGTATAGCGAACTTCATGACGATTATTTCGATGACAAGCACTACATTCGACTGCCACCACATATTCTTTCTACTCCTGTGCTCGCAGAATTGCCCAAGATGTATAACAATAACGGAGAAACAGAAAATCTATTATTTTTGGGCGTATCTTACTATTTTGATGAAGACGAATACGAGGGTTTCTTTTCCTATAAACGATTCGCGAATAGTGATTACGGTGACGAGACCGAAACTGAAAGAGGGATGTACACTGCAAACGCTATCATGATTTTTCATCTAGGAGACAATCCAAGATGGGGTGAGTGTATTGCATGATGTTCAAACACTTTTGGTAGATAAATGTTGTGTGTGATATTTCGTCTTTGTAGGAGTATAACTCTGCTCGCATATTGAATTCGTAATTGCTCACGTTTAATTGTATTCTTTAATCCAAATTCTAGGTCGTCAGGAACACCTCGACTTAAGTGGGGACCATTCAGCGCCTGTGAATATGACGTTAGTTGGATCAATTCCTATGCGTGAAGATAACAGCAAGCTTGGTGCATTCGCTCTGTCTAGTCCTACAATAGCAGACATCGATGGTGATGGTTCCTCCGAGATATTAATGGGCACTAGTATGGGGTTTCTTTATGTAATGGATGCTCGGAATCTTTTTGTTAAGGATAATTGGCCTGTTCAATTTCAGTATGCAATCGAATCGCGTGTTTTGGTTGAAGACGTTCGAGGTGATACTAACCTTGAAATATTTGTAGCTGATGTCGGTGGTAATATATTCTGCCTCGATCATACGGGTAAAAAGATATGGCATCGCAATTTACTCTTCAGCGTTACCAACCAACACAGTATGGAAAATGCCGAGGTCATGGGATCTAGTCCAATGGTACTCGGTGATGTAGACGGTGACGGTGTGCTTGATATAGTCATTCTTCTACAGATCAAAAGTCACGGACAAGGATCAAGTCATTTTCTCTTTGCCATCTCTGCAGACACAGGTAAAGATCTTGTTGGTAAAGCTTTTCCAATGAATATCTGGACAAAGGCTTTGGCCAGTCGTAAAGCTGTTAATGTTGGGGAAGACTTTGTCCACGTGAAGCTCCCTCCACCTCTGTTAGTAGACATGCACGGAGATCAAGATCATATCAGTGATTATATCAAACGCAATGGTACGAAGTGGACGAAAGTAGAGTCGAGGTAAAGCCTGACGATTCGAAGGCGGCTCCACATGGTGGCAGCGCGGGGGGTCTTCACGTTGTGCAACCCATCGATTCCTATTTAGTGATTGTAGAGGGTGGATCAGGTTGCACCCAGAGCGTTGAGATAGGAGAAAGAATTGATTCCGCAGTCCAAGCAGATGATGTGCACGGTACAAACAAATTAGACTTGGTGATATCCACCGTATCTGGTAATGTGATAACATTGGAAAGTGAAGCACCATTTCATCCATTAATGTTTGGAATAACGGCGAATTGAGAAGTCGAACTAATGCCGCTGCTCACGGGTACAGCGCATCGCAGGGTATATTTGTTCATGAAGTTAGTCGACAATACCGAGATATTTTTGGAGTATACGTACCAGTAACTTTTGAGATTTTTGACAACCGCCCAAACATCCAAAATGAACCCGATAAACGCAAATACGCTGTTGAGATCAAGACTTCGACTTCATTATTAGTATTTCGAAAGGATATCGAGTCACCTGGAATTTATACTGAGCGAATTTATATCCCACACGGTCCAGGTTACTACGAATTGAGTGTGATACTCAAGACAAGTCATGGTTTGATTTATGAGGACAGCTTTCATATTGGATATAATGTCAATTATATGAGTGGCTTCAGTATTTTGTTGTGGCTTCCACTCACTATAGCTACGATTTGTGTGTTTCTTATGGGAGCCAAGAGACAGGCACAAAATTGGGACGATGACGACTTCCAGAGTAACGGACAAGGTATCTTGGGGGGTAGCTATGGCAATCTTCCAGAATGAAGTCTTCTTTGATTATCTATGCATAAATTTCAATTGTTTTACATGATGTATTTGTAGTCAAAATAGATAGTATATATATAATATATTTTTATTCATACGATTTGTAGTTTTTCAACATTTTATCAATTATCATACTATTATTTATATAAGATAAGATCTTGATTGTGACCAAGTGTGAAAATTTCTGATATAAGTTAGAAATGAAGATAGTAATTTTGACAGAAGAAGTTCAAAAATATGACGGTGACTACAACAAAAATATCATTATTTATGTATGTATTTATTATATAAAAGTAAGTATTATTCATATTTCATATTCATGTGTTTATTTTTTAACAGATATCCCATCCTTTCCTGCAATGATAACAGCTGTACTCATATCACAGAACAGACCATGGTCGACAACACCAACAACGGCCTTAATATCTAACGCCATTTTACGTGCATCCTTAATAGCTTCCTCAAAATGTAAATCAACAATATAATTTCCATTATCAGTTACAGCAATATCATCACCATCAGGTTGATTACTTGATGATGAACCCATTCGCAGTACAGGCTTGCATCCAGCACATGAATCAAGAGCAGCAACTTGTCTCATGGTATGTTCATGACAGAATGGTGTAATTTCAACAGGAATGGGGAAACCAGGTCCTAGTCCATCACATAACTTCGATTCGTCGACTGTGTGGTGATTTATGATATTTTGGATAACAAATAGGAAGAAAAATAAATAGAAAGAATTTTAGGAAACAAACAAGCAAATGGATAAATTAATAATTGTGTGCATATAATATATCATAGGCCTAATTTTTTTAATTACGTACCAATAACAATGAATTTATCGGCCATAACTTCGACCATTTTTTCTCGAAGGAGTGCACCACCACCACCCTTAACTAAATTCAATGACGGATCAACTTCATCAGCTCCATCAATAGCAACATCCAACTTCGAATGTGTATCAAGGGTAACTAATGGAATATCAAGACTTAATGCTTGTTCCTTCGTTCGTTCACTTGTTGGTATACAAACAATATCTTTAAGTTCACCAGATTTTAATAAATTACCAACACGTTCAACGGCAAAGTATGCAGTAGAACCAGTTCCTAAACCAACAACCATACCAGATTTGACATAATCATCGACGGCTTTGTAACCAACCATCTTTTTGAGTTCATCTTGAGTTAATGCAGTTTCTGCCATGTTTAATGCAAATGATGTAGATTGACGTGAAGTAATGGCAACAGGTGAAAATGCGTTCACGGTTCCTAAAGATAAAGTTAATAAAGCGGTTGAAAGGTTTTGGATGCGCATGATTATTATTACAAATATGAAGAGATGAATTGAATTGGTATCGAGTCGAAAGAACAAAATTGTGAGGTTATCATTTACTTCAGTCTTGTAAATGCTGGAGTACAAGTAAACTTACTCGATAGTGCTTCTTATTAGATTCTTTTTTCTTTCGTGGCAATCCTCATCTATGACGTACTTTTCGTTTGCGCAAACTACACAAATCTTGTGAAAATCTTCGACCGAGAGGTACCTACTTTTAGTACCTTGTCTACCTTCGGTTATGCAGTTACGAGTACGAGACTGGATTTGGTCACGGATACTATTGCTCCGACTCCTACGACTAAAGTGTCACGATCATTCGGAATCCAAAAATAATAAGCGAAGAACCTTTTCTTTCGTACAGTATCCATTTTCTTTTGTTCATGTCTGCGACAACAACTGGACAAAAATCTGTAGTCATGAGATCTAATTTCCTAATCATAGCCACTGCAGTGACAATCTAATAAAGTGTATTGCATTGTATCGTTATCGTTGACCATCATGGGTTTCATTTTGCAACGAATTACTGCTGTGACGCCAACAAAGTTGTTCCTATCAAAAGTAGCAAATCAACAGTTTGCTCAACGATCGATTAGTGCATTCTGCTACTGTCGGCCTGATAATTATTATGGTTCTTCTAACACAACAACAACAGCAACACCAATGAGTGCTAATACTAATACTAGCAGTAGAAGTTATCATCAAAGTACACTAACTATGTTCGAATCTACGATTGCCGATGA
>FMBT01000090.1:0-21126 GCA_900095095.1 Fragilariopsis cylindrus CCMP1102
CCCAGTTTCGACTGTTTCTTCATCGTTATCGGTAGTTACTGAAGAGCTACCTTCGGGCATCGAATCATTATCGTTACTACTGCTACTTGCAAGTATATTTTCAGAATGCTCCTCTGCTTCGGTGTCCTCGTTGACTAAACGACCAACAGCGGGCGTTGTCGATGGGGTGGAAGTAACAGTAGAAGGGAATCCTTCTTTTCTATCTCGCGATCGAGTATTCCTCCTGGCGATCTTCTGAGATTCTACTCGGGCTTTTTTGGCAACGTTCCTTTCTTTCATAGTGCGGAGTGTCTCCAAAAGCTCTTCTTCCTTTCCTTTGAACTGATTCATCATTTCGTCGACGTTGTCTACCTCATCTGGCACTGTGTCAAGGACAAGTTTTGTTACTTGCTCGCGAATCTCTTGAATGCGTTCCTTTTGAGAAGCAGATGTCGCTACTGATCGGCCCATGCTAATAGAATAATCCATGTTCGAAGTGTAGCTGCTCGTATCATTTGCATCGGAGCCTTGTGTGCTCGTCCTGGATCGGCAGGACCGACTAGCGTCTTCCCCTCCAATTGTAGAACCTCCTTCGGCATCGTATCGAGCAGCCGCGACTACGACGGCTTGCCAATCACCTGCATCGATCAGTAGATCCAGTTCGGTAGCCTTCTGAGAAAAGTCACTTAATGTGACCGACGACGCCGATTTGCGCCGAGAGTTTGGTGATGGTGTGCCGTAAATCGAGGTAGCCATGAGGGCGGCGGTGGCTCCTACGGCTGCCCAATTACCATTAGCAATAGATGTATCCAATTCACTCAGTGAACGAATGGATTCCATTCCCACAGTGCTACCACCATCGGACGACAAGCTCGACGAGGATGGGAATGACGTAGAATCTGATAGTTTCGGAGGATTGCTAAGATCTCCCGCACGAAGTAGAGTATTATTTGAAGGATCAATAGTCTCCTTTCTCGTTTCGGGTGAAACAATTGAGTCAGTAGCAGCTGCTATACCTGTTGTTGTTATTGCTACTACCGCTGCTGCTCCTTCAGTCACCGCTGTTGTTGTAGCTGGGTCCAGATTATTTAATTCCGAGCTTATGGAGGCTGCTATACATAGTTCAGAACTCCTACTCGCGCTCAATAATTGTTCGCCTACAGAGCTGTGGCTATCATCATCCTCGCCGACTACGTAATCGTTGATTCCGTCCTCGTCGTAGCCGTTCTCGTGTACCTCCTTCTTTACGTCATCTGGAGCTTCGTCAAATGAGATGAGATCGTCGCTCGCCACAACAGCTTCAGAAAGCAAATTATCTACAACCTCTCCTTCTTCTTCGCAGTTGTATTCCATAATTGGTTGCATATTGTGCCCGCTGTGGCTAATGCTTCGACTTGGACTAGCACAGTCACTGTCAGTACTACTTTCTGTACCAATACTGAAACTACTAGAACTGGTGGCAGCAACAGGGATCAAAATTTCATGACATTCCATGGTTAAAGCCCTCAAGTCATGTGAGTTTGCGGTGTTAGTGGTCGATCCCGACACAGCGGTCCGCATCGTCCTACCCGTAATGTCCTCTATGTCACCATCATTGTTGTAGTTATCGTCGCTGTCGTAAGCGTTTCGTAATAGGTTCTTTTGGCTTAAATCAAAACCACCACTACCATCACGACAATCATCATCATTGCCATTCACACGTCGTTTATCATTACTTTTTGTCTTTTTATTTTTTCCATGCCAACCACCGTGTCGATCATTGCGTGTCCTTCGTCGAACCACCGCGAGAATGGCGACGACTGAAACCAGCAACAAACTCACCATCGCGGTACCAACAATCCCTCCTGTACTCAGACTTATATCACGATTGATATTACCTTCGCCTGTTGCTTCCGCAGCTATGGATGAAGTAGGGTCCATTGCCGCAGAAGGTTTATCTACAGCATCGGGGCAAGCCGGTATCAGTAGTGATTTCGGTTCCGATATTCGCCTCATCACCGACACCAATGATATTGCTACTGTTTTCGTCCTCAACACCAATATTGTTGTTGTTGCTGCTGCTATCGTTACCTTCGTTATCATTGTCGACGGCGTTATCGCTGTTATTGTTGCTGTAGCCACCATTGCCTTCGTTATTCTCGTTGTCAACAACGGTCTCGGTATCAACACCATTATGTTGTTACTGTTACTGTTACTGTTACCATCATTATTCGCGTCATTACCTTCATCATCGTCATTTCCACTATTATCAGTATCTATAATAACGGCTGGAGGGATTGTTTCAAGTCCATTTACCGTTACGATCATAACAGGTGGACCAGCCGATGAGGTTTGATCATCATTATTGTTTTTCTGACGATAATCTTCTCGTATTGCATCTTGTAATTCATTATTTGCAATAGCAGTTTCAAATGAATTTTGAAAGGCAATTAGTTCTTCTGTCATAGTACTTGGATCAACAACAACATTATGCGTTGTTGTTTTGTTGTCCTTATTACCATCGCTATCATCATTGTTGTTGTTACTAACGTTGATGTCGAAGGAGCCTGTCATTTCGGTCGACGACGACGACGGTAACGCGTTCAAGTATATTCCAATCGAGGCTGTCACATCTTGACAGTTTTGATATTTTTCAGAAGGACAAGCTATACAATAAAAGAACGAATTGATAATAATAGGACGTGTGTGGTGTGCGATAAAGTATAATTAAAAATCAGAGAGAGAAAGAGATAGGTAAGAAGACGGATTACAACTAACTTACAACACCGATAGCAGCAACCTTGTTTTAAAAGAAAAATTCTTCTAAAATAGAAAACTTACCAGCGGGGAAGTATCCATCAACTTGTGTAGTAATATCACGAATAATAGTTCCTGGAAAGTATTCAGGTGCTAATCGTGTTGCTAACAAGGCCATACCACCTTGTAAATCTTGTAGGTAATCACCATCTGAATCAGGATTAACAATAGATGCGACATATGAAACTCTTGCAACCTGATCAGGAAAATAGGATACACCAGCTGTATACCAAGATGCATTGACTTCATCAGGATTTTCATTATGTTGTGCTGTTGATGATCCCGTTGTTACTGTGATGTCATTCTTTGTTCCTCCTTCTGCAGCAGATGTAGCATCAATAGCAGCAGCAGCAGTACTGCCAATACCTATTCCAATACCATTACTACCATCTGCTGCTGCTGCTCGGAAGATTTCCGCCAGTCGTTCTTCTCCATCCTTTCCTGGTTTTAATGGATTCTTATTGAAATTACTACCGTTACCTGCTGTGTACGAATATGTTTTCATGACAATCGGCGGTGAATGATTCACATCGTCACTGTATTTACTGGAAGGTGAAACTGGAATTGCAGCTACAGTAGCTGTTGATTCAATTTCAACTTCCGAGTCTAGTACCGCTCGACGGCGAAGATGTGTCGTCATTTATGTCTTACTTCTATTGTGATCCAAGTCAAAATTTTCGGGATTAGGATAGGTAAATCGTTCTTTTTCAGTTTCTATTACCGATAGCGTACAAGTCAAGTACTATAATATACAGTAGTATCGATGCTTTAAGATTGTTACTATTACGGTTCAACGAAATTTCGAACAGATGAAATGGAATGGAATGCGGAATAAAAGCTTTTGTTTCCTCTCAGGACATCCCAAATACTACGTAGTACCGGTACGTAGGTTGTAAATAGTATATATATTATACAGTATGGATCTTGGATCGTGCTTTGTATTTTGAAAAGACCGAACCCCGCAAATAGCCAACAGAAGTCAAAGAAAACACTTATTTTATTAAATAAAATAATAGAGCGGAAGAATCTATTCGGCCGTGGGATTACTTATTATCTGTAACTTCGTCGAATCAATGATAGTAAAATTGGTTGACACAGTCTTATTGTTAATTTAGGTATGGAAGGTTAACCGTAGTTGTTACTACTTTTATACACTATTTTTGAAGTAGTATCGTTTCTATTTTGTTATTGGACATGGACGGTGGCCAAAGAATAACATGTGGTGTCTTTTTGTGCTTTTTTTTTTGCATTTGATCAATCTTCAGTTTGAAATAGTTACAGTTAATGCAACGCATATATGCACGCACCTTGGTGGAAAGAACGGAAGCAAGCATTAAATGAAAAATACTGGGCATAATTTATTGACGCGTATTGTATTGAAAATATTGTAAAGGCCTCGTCATAAGCTCATTCTAACGGTCGATTATATTACAGTCGTGCTAATGGTTATTCTATAAATGTGATCAAAAAAAGGGCTATTCACCACAAATAAAATGTATAATACGTAATACGGTATCTGATATAATCCAATGCATATTATACTATTTTTGTCTCAACAACTAGCTAGCTTCTTGATTTAACACAGTAATTATGTTGTGCCTTTGGAGTCTAATAGCAGCTTTTGACATGAGGTGTAGAACTCTACTACTATTGAGAGGATGCATCTTGCTAGAATAGTGATACTAATATTATATTGTCTCTTATTGGGTGGTACTATAATATTATTAAATACAGTACTGCTGCTTACAGTTTAGTTGGTGGTTTTATCTTTATAGCTTTAGAAGGGGTCCCATTATCAAGGGTCTCATTATCAAGGGGTTTATCTGGTGTATTTTTTATGATACAAAGTGCAGTATCATCAGTGCCGCATAGGAATAACTTCTACTACAGTACCTACCTCTGAGCTACTGCTGCTACTGCTGCTGGAGACCTTATACTATCTTTCCTCTCATATTATTTTGAATGGTAACAATGATTTATTTTAGTCTATTGTTGATCAATTGATTGATTAATCAGTGTTGTTTTTGTTCGAAAGAAGGTGCAAAAGGAACAATACCATCACAAACTTACGCATTGTTTTTCTCGTTGAATTTTTGATGAGACACTATTTTGTAGAAATATTAATTTGAAGGGAAGCTTGTGAAACCCACACTGCAATGCACTGCACCACCTACCCATGCCATGCATGCCATGCATGGATACCAGTGCATATTCATAGAGCACGAGGAACATGCTGAAGGTATACATAGGTGGTGATAGACACTACTTGCTCACAGCCATTTCCAACACCTTGAATTAAAATTCGGACTACATTGTACTAGTATGTATGATTAATTATTTATTGTATCACTGATACTTTTACAGCATAATATAACATGACATGCATTATTTATTTACATACCAGTTTAGGAACTAATGGTACACTTTTTTTTGCTCGGGATATGAGCCCAATAATTCAACTAGTTAATTACTGCAATAATTCAATTACTTAACTACTTCAATAGAGCATCGGCTAGAATGCGGTCTTAAATTGGTCTAATAGCGTGAAGACCGGTCATTATAATAGCACAGAATGATAAAGATTTCAAAGCTGTCATCTCCTACTTATTTCGTTCGCATCTTTTGAAATTACAAGCATGTTACAGTGATATATACGATATATTCGAAGCGAAAAATATTATATTACGTGCTATTTTACTGTAGTCAGTAGTTACACGTGGCACCGATGCTTGGTAAAAAAGCCTGGAACTAATTAGACATTTTTTCTTCGTAGCGCGCTAGTACGTTTCTACGGCGAGCATGAGTTATTAGTTCCTAAACTTGTACCGTACTATTTCTGCTTCCGAGCCAAATCGTCAAGTCGTCCTTCAACGGAAAAAAATGTCAAAACGAGGACACTTACTCCTACGCACGACTGGAGCCATTATATGTGTATTTTGACGGAATTCGCCCGCTCTTTCTTCATCAGTGTATTTCAAATTGATGGGAAGCGATACCGTAAAAGAGAGTTAAACCAATAATATGTGTTGTTACCAGTGTTACTGTACAACTGCACAGCCATCACATCGATACTTTGTAGAGTAAGTTTTCCTTTTCTCTCGGAAGTACGAGACCGTCACAACTGCACCCTTCCTATACGTTTTTATAGTAATAGGGACAAAATCCATTCAGCGGGTATTCATTATTACAAGCACTGTATATACTACAGTTCGTCAAGAAGTGTTGTTTTGTGTTGAACAACGAGCCGTTAAAATACAACACATTATTGGTGTCGATTTTGTGTGAAGATAATCTTTTCCCAGTAACAGTACTGTAAGCAGCGACGTTAACAGCGACGATATGACGACAATTGCATCGACACTTCAACAAATACTAATCATACTACAATTGCCAAAGGAGGAGACTACGCGTCGAGGACATACAACGATAGAACTGAATTCGATTCATCACAAAGTATATCCACGGAAAAATTGTCATCGTCGTTGTCGTCATCGTCCGTCTTCTATTAAACAAGAACTACTGTAACAACAAAGACAACGTCAAGAAACCAACAATATAATGACGAAGTCGTCGTTTCATATAATAAATTTATTATTTGTATTTTTTGCTGCGAGTAGTATGTTATTTTGTCAGGCTCAAGAATCATCACAAAATAATAATAATAATAATAATAATAATATAACGATTGTTATGATGATATGTATACATCGGATGAAAACGGTGATGGGAAAATTGATTCAGAAGAGTATGTAGAATTTTCACGTCGACGATTACAGTCATCATTAAAACAATGTATTATGATGATAGGGATGATGATGAATATGTACAGGACGAATTAGATTTGCTATTATCGTCAGACTATGAAAGTTTTACTCAATTACCATCTATATTACAACAGAATTGGTTTATTCTAGCCTGTTTATGTTCACGGTATCAATTCAACAACAACGTTGACGACGATGATAATAATAATATTGATAATGGATTTTGTTGTGTTGGTGATAATGCTCATTTATATGTAACAACCGCTGCTGATGGTGGTATTGAAACTGTAACGAATGATAAAGAACTTATGTATATCAATCTGGTTTGTGATTTCACTCAACGAGCAGTCGGATGATGTTATATCTAATACAATTACTATAGAAGAACCTTCTTCTACGCCTTCTATTATAACAATTCACCAACAACATCTTCTCCCACAAAGAGTCCAACACTTTCTCCAACAACATCCTCTCCTACAAAGAGTCCAACACTTTCTCCAACGTCATCCTCTCCCACAAAGAGTCCAACATTATCTCCAACTCGAAATCCTCAGACAATAGCACCAACGCCATCACCAACCAACACCTACTTCTACTGGTTCCCGTCCTAGCATAGAGCCAACGACAATAGAAACTAACACAACGACAATGCCAACGACAATAGAAACTAACAAAACAACAATACCAACGACAACGGTAATGCCAACGATAGCGCCAACGATATTCCCCGTCCCGTCGTTATTGCAGCCACCATCGCCATCACAGTCGTCGTCATCGCCGTCGTCATCAACAACACTTTTCGGATTAAGTATAGGAATAATTGTAGTAATTATAGCCGGAGGTCTTCTTCTTATAATGATTCTCATTCAGGCATTAGTTTTGGTAACAACCCGTGATTATCGTCGAAGTCGGAAATACCCAGTAGGTTTAGATAATGATGATGCTAATGATAATAAAGAAGATGATCCGGAAACTGGATTACCTTTACCTTCATCAAAATCGAGTGGAAAGAAGAAGGAGAGCACGACGAACGAAGAGGAGGATATCGGCACAGTAGTAACCACACCCTCCACGATAAACACTGGACTGTTAACAGCAGAAGAAGAAGCCGGAACACCACCACATTCGTCTTCTTCTTCATCTATCGTGCAACAGTCGAATCTTGGACAGCAACAGCAACAGCAAAATGAGATAAATCAACAGCAGGTGGAGGTGGAGGTGGAGATGGAGATGGAGATGGAGTGGAGATGAACGATCAACAGAGCGATAATAATATTTTGGTAACCAATTCTATCCATACATACCACACGCGGATACTAATACATCGATTATTTCAGACGATGCAAATCTACAGGATGTGTTTCACATGAATCCGATGCTGGTTGGTCTGAGGCTTACACATCAAGTGTGGAAAGTGTAAGTGATAACGACGACGAAATATCATTTAAATCGAATCATAATGATCATGATCTGAGTGAAGGACCTGTTCCTGCCATCACAGCAACTATTAGCACCGATGAGGAAGGAGACAACAATAACCTCGGATTGTCATCGATAATAGCAACCACTGCAATGGATAATACTGAAAATACTACACCCCCTGATGAATCGATCACCGCAACCACCACCACTGCAATTCCAAATCGCCGATTGGACTGTTGGAAGATGTATTCGATAACGACGAGATAGTTATCCACGAAGATTTTTCCGACGAAGACACGACGATTATGACATTGATAATAACAACAACAATAACAGTAACAATAATAATGTACGATCACCGGAAGAGTTCCGTGCTGAAGTTTACGCTTTAATCGAGCGTGTTATTCCAGAAGAAATTGATCAGGCTGATGATATGATAGCACAATTTACCGACCGTGAAGATGAACTGCTACAAACATTAGTAGCAATGGGAAAACGAGCATCGGCACAACATCAACTACAACAACAAGAATAAGATCAAACGTAAAACGAAAGCGTTATAAATAAATAATAATTGTCTTCTAAAATTACATACTGAATGTAGCGCTATTTTGTGTAGAAAATATTTTGGCTAAACAAATAATATTATAGTTAGTTAAATACATATATAAGAGCGATAACATCAGCTAATTCCGTCGAATAGATTTCCAATTTTCAAAGTCCAAAAACACAAATAGATTCGGAACAAAGTTTGGGTTTGATCTCCATTAAAATAATTTTTTCCTTTTTTTCCTAATTTTTCTTTTTTGTATTATAAAGTTGTTTTGCAACGTGATGTCCCATTAAATAAGCCGTCATTTGAGTACTAACGCGAGGTAAAGGGACGGCGGACAAGTCGGCGACATGAATATTATCGGAACCAAATACCTTACCCGTGAAGCACTATCATTAAGGCCTTTGTCGATGACATCACCAAAAATGCACCCCCCAGCGAGATGTTGTTCCGAGAGCAAAGTTTTGTCAGCAAAATGTTTAACGAATTCCTTAACCTGACGCCCTTTTTTATAGGGTATTTTGGTGACAAATTGGATAAGAAAACGAACCAAAAATGGGGGTTTACTCCATTCGATTCTAAAAGATCGAGATTATCGTTGATCGCTTTTTCAGCAGTAATGGTGTCCTGTTCGTCGTCAAAGAATTGAAGAATAATCTTATTATCCTTCATTTCGTAGTACCCCTCACGAGTAGCATTGAATTTCACAAGCGAGGTTGTAATCTTGATATCAGCAATCTTATCACCGATGGATTTCCAGCCCTTCAATGTAATTATGTCGACAATTACGAACAACACAGTAAAGATATACAGTAGTGTTTGTAGAAGCACTCGAATGGTGTTTGAAAGAAAAGTGTATACGATAGGGTATCTTCCCATGAAACGCTTGAACGTGTTGAAGGGTAAGAAGCAAAGATACAGGCTCGATATCAGAAACAGCAACCTTAACAACTCTCCGCTAAAATAGTCAATATTAACGAATTAGCATCCCCTACGCCATTTGTGCTGCCAGGGATGATCTCGGTACTGAAGAGAGACTGGTAATTGTCAGTTGGACCAACGACTGATTTTTTCTTTTATCAACTAGGTAGATCCCAAGGGCATGCAGATGTGATCGTTCACACGCTTTCCAATCTTATCGTTACTTTTCGCGAGTACCTCTGTATGCATCAGCAATCGAGGGCTCTGTGATCCTCCGCACAAAATGACCTTTCCAGTTCCCTTCTTAACTTGATACGTGATCTCTTTGCCGGTATCGATATTCAACACCTTAACACCGGTGCACGTTGACTTTTCCATCTGCAGTTCTGTAACACGTCTATTCCAACGAAGGTCAACCTTGTTCCATTCTACCAACGAAACGCCACTATGGGTCCGCTGCCCAAATTGATTAAATTGTGTGGGAAAAATATACACCTGCTTGGAGTTTTTGTCACCAAAAGGAGATTCGGTCAAACTTGGAATGTTTTTGTCATGTGTTTTTCGGTTGGAGGCGCGTATCCCGCATTTACGTTATTCTCTATGATATATTTCGCAAATGGCGTTTGATAACCCACTTCAAAGGGGTTAGGACGTTCGAATAATCCATTCAACTCAACCTTGCATGTGTTCCAATATCCAATGTCATGTCCAACTTGCTTTGTTAACCATTCCGAACTTTCATGGATCATGGTGTAGTTAATTGAACCACCACCACCCATCGTGCGGGCACGTCCAGCAAGTATAGAACGTCCATCGGGTGTAACAGCATTATGTAGCTTGAATATGTCACCCGATGCGTATGTTTTAGACCAACCATTTTGATGCGTAACATCAGATGTATAAAAATAATTATGACCCTCTTCAAGCACTAATATTTTTAAATTATCATTGTGTTTGTATTTCTGTATCTCTGATAGGAATCCACAAGCTCCATTTCCGCTACCCACAACGATAATATCAAACTCAGTATCATCAGGGATGGGGTCCTGGATATTCACCGCATTCTCATTGCGAAACATGATTATTACACTGTTTCTTTCGTTAATACTCTTTGCTTATCTATTTTCTTTTTAGATCTATTATCTCTTATTGAATCAGATGATGACGAATCGAATCGATTTTTGTGAGATGCCGTATATTAAACGCTTGCACAGTACTGCTTTGTTTCGATGCAAAAGAATTTCGATGTGCTATGCCGGCAAAATTAACACGAATAAACTGTGCATGTACGGGTTGAATGAACAATACGTTATTCGAGTACATTGCAGTAATGAATGTTGTTCGTAGTGCAATTGTAACTATTTTCGCATACTTTTTACTGTCAATATCGGTCTACGAAATAGGAATGAGAAGATTTGAAAGAGAAGAAGTGAAAAATGAATTTTGTCCGAACTTCTCAGGCCTTTATGTGCGTTAGTCTATTGTATTAGTGAAAAGAACAATTATTGATCAAAAACAATTCGATCATTGGAGCTTTCTTGGTTCGCCATTGCCAAAAGAATTTTCTCTTTTTGTTTGTGCAAACTGGATTAATTATTATGAAGTAGGTTGAAGCTACTATGATGCGTCTTTTTGAGTCGCCAAGGCGAGGAAGGAATTCGCGTCAAAAGAGGGAAAGCATAAAATAATAGGGGGCCGTGAGCAGATGATTCGAGATCCAGAGTTAGTACCCCCAAATAAAAGGATAAATGATTTTTTTTTTAGAAAAAAAATATATATATTAGCATTCGACCATCACGACAGCTCACAGCTCATCTCGTCGACAGTTCATTGCGTGATGATTTTGTCCTCCCTCAGCATTACAATATGCTGCTACAGTATCATCATCTAACGAAGACAATATCTTATTTCTTGGTAGCCACAGGTAGACATTATTATCGGGACAATCAGTATAATTGCATGACAAGCGCAAATACAAGAAGTGCAAACAGAATCACTAAGACAACAACTAGTAGCATCATCAGCATGACATCGGCGGCGGCGGCGACAACCACCGCAGATTCTTCTTCGGAAGAACCATCATCATCAATAATAAGTAACAACATCAAAGCAATATTATTTGATATGGATGGAACTCTCTTGGATACTGAAAGTCTCGCCGACAAAGCAATATTAATGGCTTTGTTTGGTGGGACACACAACGTCAATAACGCCAGTAGTAGTAGTAGTAGTAGTTCAGAAATCAATGACGATCGTTCTTTTTTGCCTGAATCGATCCGGTCTAAATCTCCCATGTCGGAATGGAGATTACCATGGGAATTGAAGAAACAAATTCTTGGATTACGTGGAAAAGAATGGGCACCGATCTGTTTGAAATGGGCCGCCGAACAGCATTGTTGTGGTGATCCTGATGATTCGTCTTTTCAACTTCCCACAGTTCAGGAATTGATTGATTCATGGGAAGATAATTTGAATGGTATGTGCACACAAATCGAGGCCTGTTCAGGCTCTAAAGCCTTAATCGGTGCTATGATAACATCGTCATTATCGTCATCAAAGAACAAGAAAATCCCTATGGCAATTGCTACCTCTAGTAGAATGTCAGGTGTTGATAAGAAACGGATTCGACATGAACGTAATCTATTCGAGCATATTGATGTAATCGTTACTGGTGACGATGAGGCAGTTACGAATGGAAAACCAGCACCCGATATCTACATAGAGGCTGCTCGTCGTCTTAACGTCCATCCTACAGAATGTTTGGTATTTGAAGATGCACTTTCTGGTGTAAAATCTGGCAAAGCTGCAGGTTGTTACGTCGTTGCTGTTCCTGATTCAAGATTTACAGACGAAGAACGAATAAGTTTGTTCCAAAACGAGGGTGGAGCTGACGTCGTTTTAAAGAGTTTGTGGGAATTTAATGGACGACCATTTTCTATGGATTTTGATATGAAAGATATTGTACAACGAGACGACCAATAAGATATCAATAAAGTTAATCAAAACATCAATAGATTAAGATGACATTCAATATAGGATGGCGGCGACGACTGCGAAAAACGGTACCTCTGATGATGACATAAATATAGAAAAACAATCGGGACTGACTGAATTTTTTATGATTATCAAACGATATAGGGGTATATTTTTGTACTTGTCGACATGTTTGGAAATTATTCATTCATTCATTCATTCATTCACGGGGGCTAATTTTTAAAAAGCTTCGAATCATTCCGGAGGATACTGCAAGAGGTAACTCTTTCGATTTACTCACAATGATTAGGGTTTACTTACAATGATGATTCTTAGGGGTGCACGGATTACGACGATGATGCAGATAATGATGATTATGATAATAGTCAATCTTTCCAATTCAATCCGACATCCACCAAATTTGTCATCTTTTGGATCCCAAAATCTTCATCGTAAACTTTGCATGTTAAATACCATATCATCAAGATCATTATAATTTGCAAACCAAAAATTTACATCTCCAAATTGGATTGATGATTCCGATTGTTGTTATTTTTTTTGTGCTAACTTTACATTCAAATTATTTATTATGGAAAACGTTATTTTGTTTCGATTCAACTTTAACGTTTATACATATATATGAATCTGCTCCTCCAATCAAATCCTATCAGACAATTCTATGCACTTTATACAAGTCTTACAAAAAGTTTCCCCATGTTTTTTTGTTGCTGTTGTTGACGATGTTTGCTTTTACTTATTACTGTCGATATCGTTGTCGATGCAGATTTCTTCGAATTGACTCGTGTAAATAGATTATAATTGTGAGCATGCATTTATCAATCGAATACAGTGCAGGTGAGGGGAGTGACGAAAAATTTGATTGATTCGAGAATATAGAAATCAATCCTTTACTTTATGGTTCACCCACCCCCTCTGCTAGCTAGTTCGCTCACTTTCTATGCATACGGGTACCGGATAATTTGGCGCTGTTATATTGGACATTCTGCTCGGTTTCGCTTGGGATGTTAACGTTACACCGTACGTCGGTAGTAGTTTTTGAGAGCTTGCATACGACTAGATGGCTACTGTAGGTTCTGCTTCGCCGATTGGAGGCGAACAGAAAAACAAAATGAAATGAAAAATTAAGCTTTATCATCAAAACCCGAAAATTGTAGAAAACGTGCGCGTGACGGACAAAGAAATATTTGAGAGCGTCGATATTTTTGGTGTCACCCCAATTCTGATTGGAAACAGCTTTTTCTTGATGACGCGTGTAAGGGCTTACTTTAAGTGAACGATACATTTTCAATTTGGCTTATATTCCTACGTCCTCCGGTAGTTGAAATTGATTCTAGTTCAATTTCGTAGGAGAGATTCATTCGCGATAAGATTCGATTAAATGTTGGCTATGCAATTACGTATGAGCTGTTCGAGAATGCAGAGAAAACGTATTTTCTTTGACACTCAATGATAAAAAAAATTGTGAACGGTTTCATCTGTTTTCTGTCATGTACTTCGAAGTATAATGATGCATGCAATAATATAAGCAATAAGCCAACGAAAGAAGAAAAGAAGACACGACCAACGTTCTTTACTAACGTTAGTCTGCTCATGGGTGTATCAATATCGAAAGAACTCTGAATAGAACTGTCTACGGATTCATAATAAAAAGCAAGACGACTAACACAAAACACAAGAAATAATATGGTACAACCAATAGTAAATCATCATGATAGAATTAGAAGAAGCACCGGTAGTATTAAGAAACGCTATAGAACTGCTAGGAGGAGGACAAGAATAATACTCAGAACCTCCTACTTGGCTTTGTGCGCTTGTTCTCTTATTCCCTTTACTATTTGTTTCCCTGTCGATGTATCGAGATCAAAATCAATGTTGAAGACAATGCCCGTTCAGTCTTCATTACAACAGGTAATGTTACCCTCATCGTCATCTACGTCTCAGTCACTATCACAATCGCAGTCACAATCCCCAAAGAAGAAGAACAAGAACAAGATCAATAGTGATACAAATATAACTATCACAAACGTACAGCAGCAGCAGCAGCAGCAAAGGCAGCAAGAAAGACAATTACTACCACTTCGAACGATAGAATATCGTCGTAGGAAACATGAATGGGCCAAACGATATACTAGTCAACAGGGTTTACGTGAAGCATTTGGTTCGAATCGAAATAAATTTTGGGGTGATCTGGATGCAAAAACAGCACGACGTCTCTATAAAAAATTACTCTTTCCAACAGCACTGTCAGAGCTTATTTTAGAATTGGGGGATGATGTGATTCGACCAGAAGAATTATCACCATTGGCCTATGAGGCACGTAAGGCAGCAAAGCTGTATGTGAGAGAACGATGTCGAGTTCCATCACGTGTTGGTGCATATTTATTTGATGGTATACGTCAATTTCGTAAGCATGGCAAATTTCAAATGGATGGTGTTACGTATGAACAATTATGGATTCGTTATTATCACGATCATGATATTGATGATCCTGATGACGATGGTGGATTCGGTTCTTTGTTGTTTGGTCACGATGATGATGATATTGATGTCGATGATGATGTCGATGATGATGTCGATGATGCGGTGACTGAAGAACAGATCATTATGCGTACCTGTCAAAAAATACTTGAAAAGTCGTATACAACAAATGAAGCAATTGATCGATTTTATCTGAAGAAATACAATGAGACGAAAGAACAACAAGGCGAATATAACAACAATAGCAATAGCAATATTAGCATCAACGACGATGACAATGATGACAATTACAAAATCACCATCAAAGATCGTATCGTACGAGGAGGACGAACACAACAAAGATGGAGGAGAAGGAGAGGACGTGTTGATCGTTACAATGATCTTCTTTTAGAGAGGATAACAAATACCCTCGAGAGGGATGTGCGTAAATTATTACTGTCCTACTCTTCGCCATCTGAAAATGAAGATGATATTGTGAACCATCGTCTTCGTGATGGAGAGGGAATTGGAATTGATAACGAATATGATAAACGAAATAACATCAATTACAACAACAGTAACAACACAAAGACAATGAGATGTTGTCATCTCGAAGAATGACACAACAAGAATATCATTCTTTAAAATTATTTGCAAAGGCTAGAAAATATTCCCAACAACAACAAAAACTTTCGATTGATGCAACGAAAGCTGTACATTTTAGCGATGATAATGATGATGATGATGATGATGATAGTAGCAAGAAAGACATTATCTCGTTGCGAGGTGGAGAGATAATAACAATGCAATATTCAACATCAGTTTCAAGATGAAACTATAAGGTTAACATCAAGTCCACAATCATTCCACCGTGGGAGGTTTCCGTACACGAGAAGGTTCATTTGTGTCACAAAGACTATGACAATGCTATTGTAAATGGCCTATGAATACTTTTTGTATCGTATACGTTAACGTTGGTGTTGTTGGGACTTGACCCTGGTTATTCCTACTACCACTCATTGCAACCATGCCTCTTTGTTGCTTGCATTTGCATTGCTATTTGCTGCAAGACCACCAATAATAAACTTTGCTTTAATTTGCAGTCGTCGAATCGATTCTAAACGTTTTTTTTCATTCGTACTATTGCAACGTCATTCATTCTTATTCCAGCATTCTGAAGTTATTGTTGTTGCTGATCCTGCTGTTGCTGTTGCTGATGCTGATGATGCAGTTTTTGACCTTGACGTTGTTGTTGACGTGTATAGTATCTCATACATTTTGAGATATCAGACAATAGATCTCCTGGTCTTAGATGGATGAAAAAAACATACTATTGCAGAGGATCAGAAACAACGAAGTGTAATGAAGTGTAATGAAACATCGATTTTTCTCTACCACTAAGTCAAGTATGGATGTTAAATCAAACGAATGGAAACTGGAAACGCTAGCTAGCAGTACGAATTCTTCGACCCAAATAGGATGACTGTTGCTACCTTTATATTAACTAATTACAACCTTTTCACATGCCATTTTGAACCTTTGACTACTATTATTACTCAATCACACCCATATTATAGATATTTATCAGACCAGAAATCACTCTAAATCTAATGGATGGGTAGCTTCAGAAGATAGACAGGAAAGAAGAACAGTATAGTATGATGAGAAGAGGTCGTTGCAACATTGAGTAGTAAACAAAAAATTCAAGCAGGAAGATAAGTCACACTGATGTAATAATTGCATAGCTAGTTGCTAATGACAGCTCCAATAGCAAACGTTACTTTGATGGTAATATCCACATAAATCTAGCCATGCATTGTATGTGTCAAATGCATTTAAAGCAATTGATTTTCTGTGAAGAGCTGAATAACTTATTCACGTACTTACCTAATACTATTTTATTCATATTGGTGATGATGTTGGTATTAGTAGAGAAGATTTCTGTGTTCTATTTGGCAGGCATTTTTTGACTATTCCTCCTGAGAATATAATGTGATTCAACTCACCTTGCTTTTTTCTCATGGAAACTTTTAGATGGAATGATCAAACACGACTCTTTTGAGAGGGCAGAGAAGATAGTTTTATCAGCTGACAATGACTTTAATCTTGTCACGCATGCCATTGGTGTTCCAAACACAAGTGGGTTTCTTCAATTTGCTGTAATCCTGGCAAGTTTTGTAATTACGAAACCAAGCACTCTTCGATTTGACATTAAGAAAAGTTTTCGCTGGATCTACAAGATTGTTCAGGATCAGATTTGTTCAGGATCGTCTAAGCATAAAAACACCATTAACATTTTCAGATAATGAGCCACCCACATTTTGGAATGTCGGAATTCCGGGTAAAACTCATATGCGAATGGTTGGGGCGCAAACATGTTTGCTTACGGCTTTGATGAACGATTCTTGAAGCATATTGTCTACTATACCACAAATGTGTCGCATATCACTGGTGGATGTTATCCTGTACCTGTTTATAGTACATCCATTTAATTTTGTTAGTATTCTCTTGGAGCTACAGCATACAGATACTTTCACAGAATATTGATCTTACTAATACGTGTCTTTTCTTTTTTACTCTGTGAACGGGATTGGCAAGCATCAATTTGAGATCAAATAGATATAAGCAATAATAAATCGCCAATAATCCCAGACAGCAACAATATTCATCACTCAAGGAGTGTGCTCCAAACATATTCTAGCTAGTGCAGACGGGAAAGGAAAAGTAAGGATCAAATTAGCCTACAAAGTACTTTCACGATGATCATTCTCAATTTTTTTATCTATGAAGTACATATTTAACGGGTGGAATTTCTTTCTTTTAGACAAAGTATTAAGTAATATTAGATAATATACATATAGACTAATTACTAGCGTGGTGTTGCTAACATCTGGCATAACTTGAAAGTGAAGTAGATATTTTATAGACTTTCACCATCACCGTCGTCTTTATCTCTCTCTTCGTTCGTATCAGCACTATCTTGATCATTATCTTCCTCTGCTTTTTGTAACGCCGCGAGACTTTGATCAATAGCCCAGTCCGCAGCTAGAGACGCACCTTCTTCTTTCCCTTGGTCTTCTACCTTGGTTTGGTCGGCAATGGCACCCCATATCTCGGCCTGCTCGAGGGCTTCCTCCTCTTCTTTTAGCCGTTCCTCTCGTCTTTTCCTTCGTTCTTCTATTGTAGCATCATCTACGATCTCTTCTTCCGTATTATCGGGTGTACTACTTTCATTGGAACCGACTTCCGCATACCGACTAGCAGCTGCGATGACACCATCCCAGTCACCCTTGTCAACTAAAGTATTGATTTCCAAACTACGCGTCGATGATGATGCGATGGACTCACTGTCTGTATTTTGCTCTTTGGTATTGTCACCTTCTTCGTGACCGTATGCGTGTCCAGAAAGACCAGCAGCAGCTTCTGCAACGTTCTCCCAATCTTCATTATTTATTGCCTCCTTGAGCTGAGCTTCATGGTCTTAGCTTCCTCTTCTTCATCCACTTCCATCGGGGTCTCGAGTACTAGTCCGCTAGTGGCAGCAGCAGCAGCATCATCAAGGGCGGTAGTTTCAGAATTCTCGATCTCTTCCATCCACATATCATCAGCCGGATGGCCCGTGTTGTCAACTGCTCCAAACGCTTCTTTGTTCGATTTCTTGTCTGTTACATACGCTTTAGCTTCTCGTTTGGCCGACTTCTGACTTTCCTTCCGTGCCTTTTGGGCGACCTGTCGTTCTTGCATCGATCGAAGCGTTTCGACTAATTCCTCCTCACGACCACGAAACTGTGTCATCATCTCGTCAACATTATCGGCTTCCTCCGGAACGACTGCAACAACCAATGCTTCTACCTCATCTCGAATCACGTTCAATTTTCGCGCTTTTGACCTCGTGGAGGCTGTATCGCTAGTGGCGGTCAAACCCGTTGCTGTGTAAGTCGACGGACTTGTTGTTGTATCAATAGTATGCGATCCCGACAAGTTTGAAGGAGCTGTACCTGTAGAAGAACCTCCTCCGGATCCTGATACTCCAGAGCTGGTATGTGATCCGGCTGTAGAAGAGACGACCGATCCTGATTCTGAATTTTGTGATGATTGTGCGTCTCCCCGCAAAGCTTCCTGCGCATCAAATTTCGCTGCTGCTGCAACAACACCTTCCCAATCACCAGCTTCAACGAGAAGATCCAATTCTGCAGCACGTTCTGGATTCAAAGATTTTTGTTTCCTTAATACTGACCCACTTTGTTTACTACTGCCATAGGTATCATCATCCACGTAGGCTTGAGAGGCTAGAAGGGCCGCCGTCACACCTACTGCAGCCCAATCACCCTTCTGGATAGCATCGTCGAGTTCGGAATAAGTTGAATGTATACTATCTTCTGTTCCAGCATAACTGTGGCCTGGACTAGGACGGAATGCGGATCCCTGACTGTGTGCTGGACTTAAACTATTTATCGGACTTAAACTTTGAGATGCTGTACTGGTTTGTTCTTGTTCTGCGGAACGGTTCCTTATTGGGCTTGCCACTAACGAGGAAGTTTCATCGACCGATTCTTCATTGTGCATTCCCGCTGCAACAATAGCGACACCAGCACTGGCTAATGCTATTGGTGGGATACTATCCAAACTATTGTCAACCGAGGAACCATCTTGGTTGGAAGACCAACCCGACTCACCCGCAGACGATGCATCGTCGAAAACCATAACCTTAGTACCGGGAACTTCGTACAAAGCATTGGATGGTCGTTTCTTCTTTCCAGGACTGCTGCTACCCTTGGTGCTACTGGTGGGGAGACCTTTTTGACTACCATCCTTGTCATTTTCCGAAGAAGAAGAGGTGACAATTGCTGCAGACGTACCTACGACAGCTACTGCTCCTAGTGCACCGATTCCCGCGGCAGAAGTTGAATCGACCGTCAGCTCTGGTGATTGAGCAGGATCTGCACTTATCGAAGAGGGAGTTTTGAATTTTCCTCCACCTTTGTTAAAATCATCATCTCCTGCTCCTGTTGCATAGTATGCATCATCCTCAACTATGCTTGTGACTACAGCACCCTGTAATTCACCGGCTCGCTTGATCTCCGCTTCCTCAACGTCTTGCATAAATTCACTATCGGCGGCACTACCACCACTAAGGTTACCGCCAGCAGATTGTATTCCTCGACGACGAGCTGCCCCAATGACGAGCAAACCAATGATCAAACCCCCAAGACCCGCCAATACGATACCTGCTATACCCGCTGGAGAAATTGGAGTGCCGCCCGTCTCTCCGGTAGTCACAGAAACGACAGAATCGGGATTGACTTGATCCAATGCAACTTGTAATTGACATTCTCAATAGCTCTATTTAAAGCACTTTGGAATGAATCTTTAACGGCGACTGGATCGACATCATCATTGCTTTGTGAATTATCTTGTAGCTGACGACGACTCGTTGGGGCTGGGTCATTCGTAACGATGTCCAACTGGATGGAAGCCGTTACCGTTTCACATCCATCATTTGATGAGACGTAGGATGGACAATCCGTGATAGTGGTACCGTCGATAGTCGTTGGTAAATTAACAATTACAATAGTAGCCACCAAACTTCTACTACTACTACGTTGGTTCACAACATACCTAAGACTCCTAATCCTATTAGTAGTCTCTGCTGCGTCGTTAGTGCCCGCATTCATGGAATCTGCGACCTGTTGCGCTAAAATATTCATACTATCAACTAAATCAGGTTCATAAGACGATGATGGAACATCTTGGATATTACCGTCCGTGATCGCAATTCCGTAATTGACTGTAGCAACCTCCATCGAAATACTCGTTGGTGCTCTCGAAATAGAAGGAGATGATGGAGCATTCAAGGGTGCTGATGGTGATATAACTGCTGCTGGTGACACACTGGGTTCGGCGTCTGCTGGATTCAATGTCATCCTCGGTACGGAGGAAGGTACATCAGTAGGGAAGGAGATTTTCCAACAATTGGTATAGACGTAACGTCATCATCTTTCACAGTGGGTTCGACAGTAGGTTCTTCATTCGGTTCTCTGGTCGGTTCACTCGTTATTGGTTCTTCTGGAGTTGTTGGTGTATCCGTTGGCTTATCCGATAGCTTTCCTCCAGTAGTTGTTGGCTCATTAGTTGGTTTATCTGTTTGAGGAGGAGTTGGCAAAGGAAAGAAATTTGTTGGTTTATTGGTAGGCTTCGGTGTGACTTCTTCTTCTTCCTCCGTTGGTTTTCCAGTAGGCT
>FMBT01000505.1:0-74129 GCA_900095095.1 Fragilariopsis cylindrus CCMP1102
CAGAACCTCTCGTCTCTATGAATATTGTACAAAGGCAAAAAGATGTCCATGCCACGAATGACTGTGGCTTCCCTTCCACCACCGGCTGGCAGTTTATCTTCGGTTCGGCATCGTCGAATCAATAGAGGTGGTTCAGGATACATTCGCAAAGTTTCGGCAATAACAAGACGGACCTGTTTCATTTCCTTGATATCATCTAAGTTTGGTGCGCGATCACCCACAACTCTGTCAATCTCCTCAACGACCGTGGCCAGGATTTCGGGATGTTTTGATAATTCAAAAAGTGACCAGGTTAGGACGGCGGCCGTTGTTTCGTGACCAGCGATCAGCATGGTCATTAAATCATCACGTAGCTGCTTATTGTCAATATCTGCCCCTCTCATATCTACTAAAAATCGTAACATAGAAGGATCTTTTGCTTCGGCATAGTTGCGGCTTTCTAATTGCTCGATGTCGCCTACGGTCCTTGTTCTTTTCGCTTTGTCAATTAGTTCATCGAGTACGTCATTAAGAAGTTTCAGATCTGTATTGAATTTTCTCAAACGCGGTACAAGCTGGTTGGCAAGTGGGATGTCCCAGTATGGAGCAGGTGTCATCGATCGATGTTCTGCTTCGACTAGAGCAGAATAAACAGCTTTGATTACGGGACTTTCATCGGTTGTAGAACCGAAATCATAATTGAAGATACTTTTTCCGATAATATCAAGAGCAACTGAACAAAACTTCTCTTCCATTTCTACTTTACCCGTGGTATCAGCAAGTGTGTTTAAAGAATCTATCAAAGGCTTGTTGCAATATCCAAATTGACCTACCATGTATTCTAACCATTTTCTGTGGAAGGCTGGAACGATTTGAGGTCGACGGACACGCCACGTTTCAGGATCGGCTGGAATTAATCCTTTTCCCATGATGGGTTTAAGGATTTCGGCTAGAACTCCCTGTATACCGATAATTAATTAATGAACACATAAAGATGGGAATGAAAGTAGAGATTACAGTGGTGAGGTATGTGATCACGAAGTCGTTCACATAATATAATCATGCAGTAGTCTTTTTTCCTTGCATTCTTACCTTATCATAATTTTTGTTAGCATCCCTTAATAAATGTCTAGCTTGGACAGGATCCGAAACGACTAAGAAAGATTTTGGTCCAAACATAGTTTGTAGGGTGATCCATACTTCTTATAGTAATTTTGTAAGCCAATAAACATTGTTCCGTCGGCAATATCGCCCAATTCACCTTCCGCCAACGGACAGCCATCTAAACTTGGAAAGCCACCGTATATTTGTTCAATGTTTGTTCGAAGGACGTTTGCAGTATCACCAAAAGTCATTGCTTTTCCCGGTTCCCCTAACTGCATCATATCAAGCTTCCAGACCATATCCCACCACCATGGCAAGCCTTCGACATCGTCTCCGTCGACATCAGTTTCAGTCTTTGTTTCGGGGTTCTTTCCAAAGCAGAATAGATAGATGTGGTAGAAGATGATGATGATATTTGTTGAGTATTGATGAATTCGGACTGATCGTCTTCGCTGGAAACACAAAACCTGACGAGGTTTCCGTCATAGAAGAACAGAAAAAACGCAGAGGGAGTTCATACTATCTTCTTTTTGGTTTAGATTACAGGTCTCTGCTTTCTTTACGTTTTCGAAGGATAGGATACAACAACTGGGATAGATGGATGGATGATGTGATGATGTGATGTTTTAATCGATGTTTTATCGCGTCGTTATTCGACTGTTGGCATCGAATTTTTTAAAAAATTTTATAGATTTGTTCAACGTCATAGGTCGCGCGGAAGGCTTCCACGCGTAGTAGCATCCAGATTGTTTTGCTCAAAATTGCTTTGACAGTATATTATGGCAGTAGTATAATATGTATGTTGTGTGAAACTGAATTAATTTGTAGTACTTGTACTGTAGCAATGCTGTGTAAGAGCAGAGCACTTCTTTGTAGCTTTAGAACTACATATCAAATTGTTTTCAATTTCCATAAAAGTAGTACTGCACCACCAATTAGCAGTATGGTAATTTATTAAGAGAGGCCATGTCATGAAAGCATAAATCTGCAGCAGCATTAGAAAAATAGTTTCAAAGATCTACCTTCCTCACTGAAATTTATCATACCACATCTGGTAGTAGTATACTACCAGTATAACCTTATTTCTTTGATTATAGATACTTAAGTATCTAAATATGTATGCATGTGTAGTAAAACAAATATTGAGTTCATCATTCCATCATTTGAATCAGACCCCGCCCAAAAAATCCAAAAAAATATAATCTAAAATGATTGCACAGAGAAAAAATATAAGAAATATATGCATTTCACTATCTAATTTAGTACACCTATACCTAAAAGTAGACACCATAAGTTGATGTTTGGCTACTAGAGGGTAAGGAATTTTTTTTACAAAGTGGTTTGTGTTATGCTATATGATGTGTAATCAATATTAAAAATTGAAGTCATTATTTTCATATATTCAACATTTACTACATCTGTATATTTTGGAATAAGACCTTGTTGTGACTGCATACTGCATTGCTTTACAACTCATCCGTCATACCACTTTCGTCACTCACAATAGGAGGAGCGTCGCAAGTATTGTTGAGATGAGTCCATGCCAATCCAAAAAAGACTCCACACAAAACAATATACATGTCAGATTTTAAGTGGACGAATGTATCGTACAAGGTCACAACCTTGGGAAATGATGTAACAAAGAAATTCTTTACGAAGTTCTTGCCCATATTCAAGATATCGAGTTTATTTTGACTCTTGCCATCACCGTTATCATCTCCTATTACGGGAATAGTTGCACCTAAGATCAACTTTCCAAGAACTTGTCGCAACATAATCGTAGACAGGAACAAAGCCGGTGGTGTTTGCATCAAAGCCGAGGGAATTGAAACAATGGAGCTGAACATACCTATTGGAGCATAATAAACAAGCCACAAAAGACTACGATGGATGGCAATAGCTCCTTTTGCCAATATGTTGAGAATTCCCGGTCCAGCCGTCATTTCATCTAAGTCCACACCGAAGAGGGGATCAATATTGGGGATGTATTCTTCATGTATCATTTCTTGGAATTCATCATGAACAACTGAGGGCGACTTTCGTCCTTCCTTTGCTTTTTGCTGAAGCTTATCTTCCAAAGCACGTTTAGCATCTTTTTCTGCAGAAACAATTTTTGTAAGTGGTTGCCATGGATTTCGGTGAACAAATGGGACGCCGTATTCTTGAACTGCCACTTGAGTGGGAACATCAACATCAGAATGAAATTGTTGACTACCGACATCGTATCCGGTTACGAATAAAAGGACAATAACGAGAATATGCATGTAGATAGGAATGGTCTGGACGGGTGGAAGTATAACTTTTCCAACAGTAGCGGCACCCCCAACCACATTTGTCTTCCCACTTGAAGAAGCGGGGGATACCGTTGCAGTCGCATTATCATTAGAGTTTCCTTCTGCGTTTTCTCTTTCCATCTTTTTCCTAGCGAGCATCTGACGACGCATTCTAGCGACACCAAGATATTTCTTCTTCTTTCCGGTACCATCATCCGAAGTTTCAGGGCCTTCTTCCGATTTTTCAACCGGCTCATCAACTGGGATTACTATTGCCTCGTCATCGGATTCTTCTTTCTTGGGTGCATCCGTCGTGGTGGTGTTCTCTGTAGCACTTACCGTTGGTTCTGGTATCTTTGAATCGGGTTGTTCGGTACTAGGACTGTCTACTGCTGCTGCTGCTTCGTTTGTTGTCGTCGTCGTCGTCGTTTCCTCCGTTGTGGTGGAAGCATCCGGTTTCTTTTTGCCGTACCGTCGTTGTCTCGCGGCCCGAATTCGTGCAGCGCTAGAAACACTCTTCTTTTGATCTGCATCGCCATTGTCAACTTGCTCCCCATTAACGTAATTCATACGTTGGTTTGCCTTTTCTAAAATACGTTTCTTTCGTGCTTCAGCCTTTTCCCGGGTGGCTTCCATAGCAGCGGTTTCCGCGCCATCGACATCATCATCGTCATCATCGTCAACAGTTTCAACAAAGGTGAAAGGATCGTCGTCCGCCATGTTTCCTACTCTCGCTTTTTTATTTCTTCTGAATAATAATCCTAAATCCTTCTTAGCTTTTTATGTTTGTGCTCTCTATCTCCTGTCTGTCATTTTGAATTTTCATGTTTTGATTCAGAAATCGAGGAAAGCACGCTCGAATCATCGTATTATTCGTGTGGTAACCGAATGCTACCGGTAACGTTACAGGATTCTACAGTACTAGTACCACCACGCCACTAGGACCTACATACAACGTGTACGAGTCTAGCTCTCCAAAATGCCACGAAATAGTCTTCATTACACGTGTAAGCAAATGTTAACGAAGGGAAGGTACGATTATACAATATTATTATACCTATGTGAATAGTATCATACGGTATGATTATACCTCGGGTATAGTATCATATGGTATGATCATATGTTACAATTTTAAGTGTGAATGGTCATAAGTATTTTTGTGTTCTTTGGGAAAGCAAAATGATCTGATTGGTTAAATTAACTGCTTTGTGGTTCGCCGAGAACACTGTTTCCGTCAGTGTTGACGGAAACAGTATTCTTCGCGAACCACTATTTTAGCACGGCAATCCGCTAACAACTTAGATTGGAAAAATTTCCCATCTAACTATCACTGCAAAATAACAGTAAAAAATACAACAATCTTGTTTTGGATGGCATTTCATCAATTTTCAATCTTAGAAGACAATAGAAATATGTACATGCATGTGCATTCAATAGAAAAAGGTTTTATGTCACTCGCGTCGTCGTCGAAGGGAGGGAAGGGGGCGTCGTCGCGCGAACCAATACCATCCTCCTGATGGTAACATAATTTATTTAAATTCAACCAAAATCTTGTATTGGTTGGTATTCCATCAATTTTCAATCTTAGAAGACAATAGAAATATGTACATGCATGTGAATTCATTAAAGAAAGGTCTGATGTCACTCGCATCGTCGACGAAGGGAGATAAGGGGGCGTCGTCGCGCGAACCAATACCATCATGCTGATGATGATAATAATGATAAAAGTTATACAATACATACCGCTCATACAAGTAATAATTAGAAAAGGGGAATGATGTATTCAATATGATGTATTTGATATGATATACTCGATACGGTGTATGCAATAGATATGTTTGATACTAAATTTGATTGGTTATTTGAAACTATATCTTGGTATGATATGATATATTCTTTACGACATACGATAAGATTTATGATATATGATATATATGGCTATCAATGGCAACAAATTAGCTTCTAATATTGAATTAAAAAGAAGAAAATAATCAATATATAGTTCATTTAAAGTAAATAGTATAGTGTCAATTTAGAAATATAGTAAATAGTAACAAGCAATCAATCCATCTTGCAGTATTGTAATAAGCGACAGGCATGTCGATTTAGACAAATAGTTGATAGAGAAGCTAATTATTCCTTCTTGCATTTTTTAGTTGCAGAATAGTCAATCTGTTTTGCGCTTGGGTTCATTCGAGGTTCTTGCAACCATGAATCTTTATCTTTGTTTACTGGTGGTGGTGAACGGACTGGTTGTGGTGATCGTAATCTAAATTTTGGTGATATACCAGTAGGATCTTTCCGGATGATTAACTTGGTTGCAGACTCTGGTGGATCTAGTGCAGATTGGAACAATGGTGTTGCTGTTGTTTCATTTGAAAATAGGCCCTCAATAGGAAGAGAAAAAGTGACAGAACTGATCGGAATGGGACTACAATTAATTGGTGTTGCGATGATTGTTTGACCCATCAACGATTTAGGTGTAGATACATTGTTATCAAAGACTTCTGCGTCAACGGCGACAGCAACAGCTTCAGTGGCATCCACAATGATGCCTTTGTCAGCAGCAACATCAGCGATGGTACCATTACCCATTTCAATGATATTGCTACCAGTCTCAACAACAATTTCATTTTCATTGTCATCGATAGCAATGACATGAAATTCCATCCTTACATCATCACGATTTCCACCAGGTTCCCGCATGTAGATGATAGTACCAACGTCAATCACAAATTCCTTATTGAGTGCTAGTTTATCTTGTGACATGCCACCATTAATATAGATTGATGGATGTTCATCATCGTTGCATGTGAACATTCCTTTGTTCCCATTGATGTGTAACTTAAAGGATCGTTTCATCTTGAATCTTCCATAAGCAAGGCAATGATTACATACCTTTCGAATGCGAGGGCAGCAGCAATCTCTCACAAAAGATCTCAGTTCTTTCACAACAATTTCAACGCCATTAACAATAGGGTAGATCTCGTCACCAAGTTGATATGTTTCCTTCTTGTCTAACACTTCTGTGGTACGGTGGCAAGTAAATGCAACCTTCATTGTTGTTGTTATAGTATGTTAGTGCTTGTTGAGTGTATTATTGTGTTATGTTGTTATGTTATGTTGTGCTATGTTGTGTTGTGTTGTGTTGTGTTGTGTTGTGTTTGAATTGCATGAATTGCATGCCAGTTGTCGTTAGAGGCAGTCCTATTTGCGAGATTTGAATTTGTGTGATGAGAATGGCAAGAAACTTAGTGTCAATCGTGTATCAAAACATATATGCCCAATATTCGTGTCATGTTCTTCTACCGTTGTTTCTCTTTAGTATTCTCCATCCATGACTGCAAATTTAACTTACATACCTTTCTCTTCAAGAAATTGCAAATCTCAACCAAGATATATTGTATCGATACTAAGAAAAGAGAAAAGGAAATCCCGATCACAACAAAGCATTTATATATATATATATATATACATACATCATCACAATGTTACGAATTCGTCAAAGTCATCAAAATAATATAGGCACAACTTCTAGTAGTAGCCTGAATGCTTCTTCCGATACTGATCAATTGAGTATTGGCAGTATACATATCGGCACTGCTTCCAGTAGAGATCAAGACAGTATTGCAACAACGACTACAACAACAACACAAGCAGGAACAGTAAATGATAGTAATGATAATCAAGACAGTATCAATGACACTTCTCCATCTGATGGTAATTGTAATTGTAATCGTAATTGTGATAGTATTAGTAGTATTACAACAGCAACAACAACCAATCGTAATGATGATCATCGAGGCAGTATTGCTAGTATAACAACAACCCGAAGTAGACGCAGCATTGACACTATTGAAACACAAGAATCTTCAGCTAGTAACGTTGATGAAAAGCTAAATGTATTCATTGATTTTTTCAGATCCATTGTAGCTGCTATTGTGAATGATAACAAGTATTATACATACCAAATTCTTCAGCAATCTAAACTTCTCCATAAAAATATTGGAACACTGGGCCAACTTTTAGGATTTGGTACTGAAGAAAAAACAACTGCAGTTCTTTTGAAAGCTGGACTACTGAGGAGAACTCGATATGGTGTTGGTATTGATGCCACAAGATGGAAAATGATAGAAGCAAATACTGATGATTTTGAACTTAAATGCCGTTTTGGAAACAAAAAACAAAATCTATTTACAATTGGACGTAGACTACAACCAAAGGGCTATGACATCACAACACAAATCAAGGCAAGAACAAAACCACCAATTCTTTCCGAGAGTACACTGCATGATGCACGGGATACGTTTTCCTCTTTGATTGGTGCTGCTATTCTTGCTACTGCTGCTATTCCTGATACGGTAACAACTTTTATCACCGCTTCTATGCCTACTAGCGATGCTATTATTGATGCAATTAATGATGCTTCTTCTTTTGCTACTACCATTGATGCTAATGAGAAGCAGCGAACACTCAAACTTAACCATGGAAATGATTGGATTACAACAATTACAACTGCAAAAAAATCATCAATCGAATTTGCACATGGAGATGAATTTGATCCCATCAAGAAACGGAATAAAACAAGAACTACTGATGTCAATGGACGTCCTGTAAGTGGTATTGAAAATGGATATAAAGTGGTACATAAGGTCAAACTAAAGACAGGCGAGAAATCCCATGAAACAATCAAGAGAATTCGGGAGGTAACAAAGAAAGGAAAGATCACACTTGCCATTGAGAATGTACTGATTGCTGGAACATGGGCGGCAAGATTTCCGCAAGTTCCGGATGTTAGTATGGAACAAGCACTAGCAATGGGTGGTTCAATACTTGCATCTGAACTTGGTATTGGTAATACTTCTAACCAAGATTTTGAATTGAATTTTGATAATATTTCAACAATTTTACCATCACGAACCACTATTGGTAATCATGTAAAAACTGTTGCTGCTCACAAAATTATCCTCAATGGGGCTAGAATGCTAAAAGCAAAAGCTAACTATCTCTCAACAGACCATGGCGGTGGTGTTCTTTGCAAGCTTGGTTATTTTTGGTGTGCGTTAGAAGAAAAAGTTATCAAGATCAGTCTCGATTTTGATAAAGCAGGTCATGATGCAAAAGGAGGAGGTGAAGCAATCAAACATTCAATGAAGAAATATGTATTTGATGATGACCAAGTTATCAAGTTCAAAGGTGGATCTTCTGATTCTGGTGGTGGATTTACAAACCAGGCAATGATGAATAGTTTAGTTGCAGAAGGTTTAGCCGATCCTATGGAATATATTTTTGTTGCTTGTACGGAGCATAATGACCAGACTGCACTACGTAATGGTGTTAATAATTGTTATGGGGCAGGAGGACTAGATTCTCGTAATGTTTGTCAGCTCATTCATTCATTCTCTGATATTCAGCAATCATTTGATGGTGGTACAGAGGAATTACTGCCTTTGATGAAAAGTGAATGGCAATACGTACGAGGAAGTTGTCCTCCTCCTGAATTTCTAAAGATGATGCAAGAACCTATTCTAACTAGATGGAAAACTGTTGGAGAAGCATGCCAGTATGTATGCAAATATCTTGATGTTCTCATGTCATTCTGTCGATCACTACTCAAGAGTGGAACTGCAAAAGCACATTCCGCAACCGGAAAAACTGCTTCAAACTTTTTGTCATTAGCCAATGAGAAAGAGATTGAGACTGATCTTGCATTCTTGTCTGACTTTGATAAGGAATTCTTTGTCAATCACATGGAATTTAATAGGGCAACAGCCAAACATATTGGATCGTCCGGTTTCATACCTCATCATCATCTTGTCCGATATTATATCAAAGTTTCTGAGCTTGAAGATCTGAAGTTAGAACTTGAAATGGGATCAATTGATAGTGGCAGCTCTTCAGTTGGTCCTAAACTGAAGAACTTTTGGTTGAAGTTGACAGAACACAAACAACAACAGTCGCTGGAAAAAGCAATATCATTCATCGATGAATTTGTCAAGTCGATTCACAAGCACAACAAGCAATTTATTTCCCCTTCTTTGCTATTTCTTGCATGTTTTGGAGAGCATACAACGTCGACATTGGTTGCAAAACTTTTTGAAGGATCCCATCTTCAATCTCTTCCTACGGGGGATTATCAATCCTCTTTTCATAACAAGACCATCAACCTGCCAAAGTTCTACCACTTTATAATAGATCATTGTGAAGACAATATCAATGAAGCCAAAACAACTGACTATGAGCGAATGAAAGAAGCTATCAGAATAATCTCTGAGGGCAATGATATTTGGGATGGGGATGGATCAATGGAACCGCACCGGACTCAGTATCTTGAATATTATGCTGCACTTCCATCAACATCTGTTTATGTTGAACTTGCTGTCAAGAAAGCAAAGCAGTGTCAGAAGACCGGCAAAGGCGAAAGAAATGTTACGGCATACGGCATTGCAGGCGATGATATCAATGAGATGTGTATTCTTCAAACTGTACCAACCGTATATATTGAGAGGATGAAGAAGAGGAGGAGAAAAAATCAAGGAAAGGCCCTGTTGGAAGGTAGAGATGCTCGCAGCAAGAAGGAATATGAGGAAGATCTATCCCGAGGCCCGTCTCTTACTCGTAACATCCTTAATCATGCTTACAAGTTGCTTTCTGATATAAATAAAATGAAAGAAGAGATTGGAGATGAAGAATATACCAGATGATTTAAGAAAACTGAAACAATGCTTAGAGAACTGTCTCTTCAAGGATCATATACTCGTTACTCAGCAAGATTGGCTGCTTTTGAAGCTAACAGAGAATCCGAGTATCGTCCAAGTGCTAGAGAGAAAGAAAATGGAGTAGATCGAACAGCATTAATGTGTGGCAAAACTACCTGGGGTGATATGCTAGCCCAATATAATATGGATGCATTGCGGGCTGAATGTCATCATAGAGGAATTCTATATACCATCAGTACTAACTGGACATCTATGAAAAAGGCAGTCAATGCGCAAGAGGTGGAACATTGGATAAGAGAGAACCCAAATAAAGAAATTCCAGATGGGTTCAGTCGGCACTTTAGAAAACTCTCTGGTGCTACATTTGTTTTCAAATCAAAGTAACAGTATTATGTTATACTTTTTATCATTATTCATTCTATAATATAAACGTATGTATCGGTGTTGATTAGATCTTCCTTCCACCATTACTGTTGTTAAAATTCAAGAACTTCTATTTCTTCCCACGATTTATGATTAACTTTACTAACATTCCACCTCTTTGTGATGATGATGATAATGAGGACAACGACAACAGTACGGTGGTATCATTGACGATTATGATGATGATGAGACTGCACTCTAATTCGATCTGATTGTCTTTCCACCATTATTGTTGCTGTTACTTCATTTTTTGATATCATTAGTATTATTACTATTACTACTACTACTACTATTATTATTATTATTATTATTATTACTGTTGGATGGGAGTCGATGCTAGTTTTTTATTACTACTAACGCCTTTCTTCTCAAAACAGATTTTGTCTGTAGCTTAACAAATGTATCTCTCTGATGTTGTTATGAATTTCCCTTTCAACTTAAGTGAACCTTGAAGTGAAGTACAAGAGGCATATTCAATGAAGTTATTGTTGTTATCTTAGCGTGCTGTCAATGCCGTCGTCATCATCACTTATATTATGCCTCACCTACTGCTGTCGTCTCCACGACCGATCTGTTATATACTATACAGCCGTTGTCTGTTGGTGTTAATTATTACCATTATTCCATCGTGTTCTCTTTGATTATTCCATGTCTAACGTACCACTTTTGACCTGGTATGGTAGTTGCTTGTTTATTTCAGCTTTTGTCTCCTCACATTATTATTGCATCGTTAAAATATTCCACTTCTTTTATTCTTTAATTAGATTTGTTACGACATACAGCAAGCTTGTGTGAAGAAATAATTGCCATGCGCTGTGATGGAATGGCGGGAAGATTATCCATAAAAAAAGGCGCGCCACGTGGATCTAGGAAACGCGCAATTTATTGACTGTTTACCCGTAGTATTACTAGTAGTCCCAAAATGACAATAGAAGCAACCACAGACAGAATTTTGAGGCGCCACCAAAAATATTACCATCTAATACCTCATAGAAGCTTAACTTTGAGATCGGCGCCTCAACTTTTGGTTGGTCAAAGACTCCAACACGTGGTCTTGGAGTGCTAGAGTCATACACTTCCCCCTTTTATTCGACTACTGTTCCTCCCCAAAATCACCACTTTTTCATTTTATAAAAAAACTTATTATTCCAGCTTTCCCTACTTTCAGTTTTCAACTTCTTGTACCCGCGGTGGTACTTTAGATTGTTGATTCATTTTACAAAACGGAAGATTCATGAAGATGACGATGATGTCGTGACGGTTTAGCGAGAATGGTTATATCGTACAGTACCAAGTACAACTTGTAAAGAACCAATCATTTAAAATATCGTTTGGCTTAGATGCATTTGCTGATATTTGCCGCCTTCTATTAACTTAACTACACACGTTGTACATTGACGATCCACTGCGAGTTGAATTGAAGCTGAGCTGAGTCGAATTGAGTTGAGTTGAGTTGAGTTGAGTTGAGTCGAGTTGAGTTGACTAACACATTATTGATCAATTTAACAACAAAGGACGATAGTACGTACGTACAACTTGTAGTAATTCATTTTTCAGTTAAAAGATCTTCGCTTTATCACTTTGTATTATATTCTGATACCGTACAATGTATTCTATTCTTCGTCAGTATATTTTCCCGATCCGCCAATTTGTATCAACTATAAATAGGAACAGGAACATCATAGAACAATAACAACGAAAATGACTGACGAATGTGATTATTTAATTATCGGAGGAGGAGCTTCGGGATGGTCTTTTACTGATACATTACTCGGCACTTCCAAGCAACCACTTAGAGTTATCATGGTCGATCAACACATCACACCTGGTGGGCAATGGAATGACAGTTATAAGTTTGTACGATTGCATCAGCCATCAAGTATGTATGGAATCGAATCAATGAAACTTGAACTCGAAAACTCATCTGATCATCGAGCAACACGGATTGAAATTCTTCAATACTACGCAGAAGTACAAAAAGAACTCGAAACGAAGCACGATTTTGAGTTCATTGGTGATACGACCCTCGATTTGGCGCAACTCACTGAAAATGCTGAAAGGAGAATGGTAATAATAATTATGTTATTAAAAATAATATCACGGGTGATTCTCGTACAATTAATGTTCGTAAACGTATTGTGGATGCCCGTAATTTGGAACCCGATTTACCAATTTCGACACCACCTAAATTTAAATTTCCTGCCGATACAATTGCAGTTGCACCCGTGAATGATATTGTTACCAGCGACAACAAACTAAAACAAAAGCACTTTGTTGTTGTTGGGGGAGGTAAAACCGGCATGTAAGGAAAGAAAGGAAGAAAAAGAACGAAAGAAAACATGTCATGTATTAAATAATTCTTTCATACGATTTCTCAAATTGTTTTTTCTTGTTCTTCCTCTTCTTCTGCTTCTTCTTTTCAGGGATGCTGTATCACATTTATTGACGAACAATAATGTCTCTCCAGAAAACTTGCTATGGGTGGTACCTAATGATGCGTGGATTACGGCCAGAGAAAAGATCGGAAATTGTATCGATTTATTATATACCTGTTCTAAGCTGCAGGCATCAGACTACGCCGATGAAAAAGAGATCGGTTCTGACTTTTTACAACGTGGATTTCATCAATGGGAAAAACAAGGTCATATCTACCGCATTGATCCATCTGTCGTACCTACTAAGTTCAAAGATGCTACTTTATCATTAGATGAACTAAAAATCCTACAAGGTGCTGTTCCACAGAAAGTACAGAAGGGTCGCGTTTCTGAAATAACTGATAAGGGTGAAATGATATTCCAGGATGGTACTACTACGAAACTTCCTTTTCCTGTAGAGGATACATTATTCATTCATTGTAGTGCCGGTGCTTTTAATTTTACAAAAAGCAATAATTCACCTCCACCTATTTTTGACAAAAATACGATTATTATTCAAGATATGTACGGGACACCTGGATATTGTTTCGTTGGGTCTATATTAGCAAGACTTGAAACAATGGCAGATTTGTCTGACGACGAACGTAACGCAATGGCGTTGGCACCGAAACCATCACCTCCTACTTCACCATTGGGTGCATCCGGTGGTGATACGGTCGCAACCGTTGGACGGGATCATGTTTTCGTTCAGAGAGCACGCAACTTACACAAGTGGCTACAGATTCCTGAATTGAGGGATTGGATGTTCCAAAATCGGCTATTCCATTTATCAGATTCCGATCCGAAAACTGTATCTGATAAATTGGACTATACTTTCAAAGTCCTACAAGATAATGGTGTTGTTTTTGACTGAAAACTTATATTCGCATCGATTATCTATCTCTATGTACATATATACACACGTAGGAACTACATTTACATATATATATATATACATGCATACACATAGTAGGTGGAGCTATTAGCGGGTCCTGGTTAGCTGTTGATGCATGCATATACATAAAGTAATAAAATGTTCCTTACTTAAATACTGGATTCAAATACATCAATATGATTTTTCGTGATCGTTCACATAGAGAAATAGCCTACAATGTACTGTAATCTAAACTGAGGAAATTATGTTGATTAATAAATATGCTTTTGCAATGTAATTTGAATATTAGCTATATGGTGATTCCCGTACGTACAAAAACGGATTGGTTACGTTCATTGAATTGGACCATACCATCCGCTTCTAGTCGACGCAATGCAGTCGCGACGTCATCTTGGGGAACTTGGGTATTGGAAATTTCGGAAAGTTGTCGCGTCACATCTCGAACTGCCAAACGGTTTCCCCGTCGTTCTATCAGAAATTCTTTCAGACCAACATACAACGATTCTTCCATGTCTCGTTCGACTTCAGTTCGACCCGTATTGATCATGTCCATGTCAATCCGCCCGGTACGGGGATCAGTAGCTGCGGCCTGTGTAGCAACCTTTAACAAACGGACTGCCTCCTTCGCATCAGCTCTAGAGACGACTGATGAGTATTTCATCTTAGCAAGAGCCTCACTGGTCCTAATCAACGATTCCAGTTGACGAGGTGTCGCAGATATAGTCCGCGTTCCATTATTTCCTACGTTACCTCCAGGTGGGTTGCGCAATTCCAGATAACTAGTAAGAAGTTCTTCCGACGCTTCATCACTGAGACGAGGATGGATGTGTTCCCGGGCGTAATCAATATAATTTCTTAAAAGTTCGGTATCCATTGGTGGTGTAACCACATTTGGCTTTTCATAGTACAGACCTACCAAATGTTGAGCAAGTTTTCTGTCAGAATCGACATTGGGAGCATCCAAGATAAGATAAATCAAATCGAAACGGCTTAACAGTGTGGGAGGTAATTTGATGTTTTCAACTACGCTCAAATTGGGATTGTATCGTGATTCAACAGGATTTGCTGATGCCAGATAGATGTTCGCGCATTTAAACTTGAAATGATACCGGCCTTTGCAATTGAAACGTTTGTTGTTCCATGGCCTCATGGAGGATTGATCGCGTTGCGTCTGACATTTTGTCAAATTCATCAATACAACAAATACCACGATCGGACAAGACCAAGGCACCACTCTCCAAAACCAAGTCGCGAGTTTCTGGATCACGAACGACTGATGCGGTAAGACCAACAGCCGAACTCCCTTTTCCTGACGTATAGATACCACGAGAACTTAGTTTGTGCACGTAACTTAACAATTGAGATTTGGATGTACCGGGATCACCGCATAGCAATATGTTAATATCACCACGTTTGCACAACTTGGTATCTTCGCCGTCACCATCTCCAGAAAAACCAAGTTTCTTGCCACCATTATCACCACCATCACCGTTACTGTCCTCGTCGTCGTCCTCATCGTCCGACCACTTTTCGTTGTCGTCACCACCATCATCGTCTTTGTTACTTTTCCGTTCCTTACGCTTCTTTACTCGTTTGTGATTGCCCCCAACATCATACATAAGACCCCCTTTTTCACGTTGTCTAACTCCCAAATGGATGGTGCGAGAGATTGCGTTAGCCTTTCGTAAATATCTGGTCGTTGAGACAATTCTACCAGTTCTTGGACTCGATCTTTTGTCAATTTCATAACTCCACGTTTCGATTTGTTAGTGTTACCGGTACCACCCGCTCCAGTTTTCCCCTCCATTCCCGTTATGGTTCGAAAATGAATAACATCGACGTAGGTTTTGTAGATAGATTTAAGTTTTGTTACCTTAGGATTGACTCGGACCGGTTGAGCCTTAAGGATTCCAGTAACTTCAACCTTATCTCCCGGTTGACAGGAATCGACTAAATCATCAAAACAAAACGTAATGCACGACGCGGGAGTTTGTCCAGCCGGGACCTGATCGGGAGTTTCCTGTAGTCGAACCAATTGCTTGTCAGCAAAGATACATCTGTTATGAATAAGTGTGTAGGAATCCTTGGTGTTACACGATGGGCATTGTTTAGGTTCTTCTACACGACCCCGATCAATTGATACCTGATGGTCATGACCACAAACACAACAAGAAAAATGTGCAACCTTCAAATCAGGAATGATCGGACTACATCGAACTATCATACCCTTCAACGCAACAAGCGTATCCATTGCGATAGGATCGAGGCAACGTAGATTAGCAACCTCCTTCATATTGAATGGACGAACTTGGATCTGAGGTAGATCATTAACGTCCCCACCACCGTCATCATCGTCATCATCTTCGTTGTCGTCATTATTACGACGACGTTGCTGTTGTTGTTGTCGCCAGATGCGTTCCATTTCACGTTTGATGACGATATCCATGAGGGGGATAATGTCCGCAGGATAATGTACAAGCTGATGATACAATCGTTGACAGTCTTCATTGTGAAAGTATAGATGCATAGTATCAACATCTAAACTACCAGGATCGGTACGATGCATCACACTTCTCAATTTGGATAAATAAAGCGGTTCGGCATCACCATCCTTCATTTCCTCATTATCACTATCCGAATCACTATCACTGTCACTATTACCACCACCCGATGCCGACTCACGTTGACGTCGTTCAGTACGTAAATTTGCGAAGGTACGCAAAAATTCACGGAAGGTTTCAGCTGCTAAGGCAACATCGATATCGGTTCCTCGGGGTGCGGTAAAAATATCCTGTGTATCCATGAAATCATCTTCATCTTCTTCATCTTCTTCGTCAACACTATCATCATTATTATTCCTATTATTGTTATTGTTATCGTTGCCACCACCAACACCACGAGTGGTCGCAGCATCATCGTCAGCATCATCATCTTCCCCATATTCATCAAATCGAAGATTAGTTGCCACTCCACGCTGCTCATTACCCATTCCCCCTCCTAGATCAGACAAAGGTGTAAGTGGAGTTTCAGGTGTCCGGGGTGTGGCTCCCATTCCATCACCACGACCACCACGTCCAGGACGATTTACAGGTGTGGGAGGAATTGCTTGCACATCATCATCATCATCGTCATTGTTGTTATTTCCCCTACCTGCGTCATTATTATTATTATTATTGTCGTCGTCGCTATCGCTTGAATCCGCATAACCAGACGGTCCAGGAATGGCCCTACTAGTAGTACCAGCAGAAGCAGCTGGAGATGATGGTAATGATTGAGCACTTTGTGGAGTTGATGGTGCATTATTATCGTCCTCTTTCATCTCGCTATCATCGAGAACTTGTCCCCCCGCTGCGACCTGACCTGTGTCTTCCGCATCGTCATCGGCAGGTGGAGCGGGCGGTGGCGATCCCGGAGCTGGTGATCCTGGAGCGGAATTTTCGTTGTCGTTAATAGAATCGGCCATTTTACATAAAGACAATAAGCAGGAAGTAAGTCTATTCTTGGCTGAACTGCTGTGTTGTGATTTGTGATAAGCTTGCACAGTACAATAATGATGTACAATGTAGTAATGTAACAACAAAGGAAGTCAAAACACAAAACATACTTTTGTCACATCGGCGCTAAAGTACTTTTTTGTCATTGTTCACGAAAGCGCGCCATTTTGAAATGAGACTTACTCAGTCTTTCAAACACCACCCAAATCTCACATCGACAGAATAAGTCGGAAGTTAGTCGACAAGCTCAAAGCACAAAGCCTCACGAAGCAACACCCCATAACAGAAAGCATACAAGTAGAAGCATCATAAGCTTAAAGGGGACCACCTACTCATTCTGACGGTTAAAAGGGTTTCGAAGTAAGATATTCTATATAGCCAAGAGCAGCAACAAGACGCGTAAGCATTCATAAGCAGACACAAGGACGAACACAAACACAAACAACAACCACCATGCCTTTACCTAAACGATGGAATAAGAAACGGGCCCCTCCACCTGGATTCGATGCTGTTGAACCTATTTTGGAGGCACTTGAACATGAATTACGTGATAAAATTAAGGAAACAAATGAAAAGAAACGAAAAACAGAATCGATGTGGCCGGTCCATCAGATCGGATGGCAAAAATCACGATACATATATGATATGTTTTATACGTACGGACGTATATCACGTGAGGTATATGACTACTGTATAAAACAAAAATTAGTCGATGCAGCATTAATTGCAAAATGGAAGAAACCAGGATATGAACGATTATGTAGCACGTACGTTATTAATCCAACAAATTACAAATTTGGAACGACTAGTATTTGTCGTGTACCCATGAAAGATCGGAATACGGAACAAAAACAAGCACAAGATCCGACCACCGGATGTTTAGGATGTGCGTCAGGTAAGGGAGCTGGTCCACGTAATATATTCGGTAGCAAATATGGTCAATACTTAGCTGCTGTTCAAATTGCTCGAGAGGATCGTATTCAAAAATTAGAAGAAAAACGTAAATTAGAAGAAGTGGAAGCAAAAGCTAAAAACGGTAGTGGTGATGATGATGACGACGACGACGAAACAACAGATGATGATTCTGATACTGACGATGAAAAAGATGACGATAACGACGAAGATGATTATGGACCTGCACCGGTAGCAGGAATCTGGGCGGGTTCGAACAAACTTCAGCAACAAAGTGAGAAAATGATTGCTGGTAATGATAATAAAGATGATAACGGGGACGAAGAAACTGACGATGATGATGACGACAGTGACGAAGAGGGGCCCGCATTGCCTCCACCTTCAAAGAAGTTGAAGACGTAAAATATGTACATACAAAACTCAATATTATGGTAATTAGTATAAATCCTGAAACTTACTATATACCTATCTGGCATCATTTATTTCTTGAAAATAGCTAAATATATTACTACTACTAGTAAAATTCATGCGTAATGAAACTATCATTCAGTACTTCAAGTAGTAAAAGATATCACTAATATTATTCCACTCGTATTGAGCCAAGGTATCTTAGTTTTAAAAATGATAAAAGACTTTCCTTTGAAGAACTCGTAGTAAATAGATCTTAAGTGTAGGACGGAACGATTCATTCATCGACCCATGATTACGCGCACTTACTTTTATACTGTATCAAAAGGATGTATCAACTTATTTATGTAAACATATATTATTATTTCTTCAACAACATTCGAACCTTTTTAAGGATCAACAGAAAATCATGTATGACATTACATTACTTAGCAGCCTACTGTAGAATCATTTTGGAAGGTTCTCCCGAGCTGCTGCTTCTGCTCAAAGCTCTATATCCTGGCTTAATGAGTTCATGTAGTCTTCATCTATGTCATTAGCTTCTGCGACGAGACAATCTGTAGCAACACTTCTAATTCCGATAGATAGATCTTGAGGGTATTCATCTTCTTCTCGAAAGTAAAATTTCTCTGCCTCTTCAATCAATCTGTAGTCAACAATTGTTTGAATGACTGAGGGGAAGTTAATAAATTCATCCTTCATAACATCATAATACCTTTTGACGTAGCAAATCTTCAATGCACCCTTCTTCAGAGCTTCAATCGAATCTTCGTCGAAGGGTTCTTCTAATTCATTTTCATCAGCTTGCTTGACTAGTCTGTTTACTTCCTTCTCGATCATTTTCTTCCTGTCGAATGGTTCGTCTAAAGCTGAAAAGGATTCTTCCATGGTAATTTCAAGGGATTCTTCCATGAAAATTTCAGGTTCGACGGCATTCTCATTGCTAGTTATTGCTTCACGCTGCTGCTGTTGCTGATCTTGTTCCTTAGTATTTGTGTCGTCCTCATCGTCGTCGTCGTCGTCGATGGTGGTGGTGGTAGTGGTAGTACTCTCTGTAGTAGTATCTTTCGCTGACTTCGCTGTCATTATCACAGCCGCTTCTCGATCTTCCAATTCCTTTACTCTTTTTTTGTTGCTATCTTCTAGGTCTTTTTGTTTGATACGATCTTCTTCGAGCAATCGTTTATCTTCTTCTAGTTTTGTCTCCTGTTTCTCAATTTCTTTAACTCGACTATTGAGACTTCCTTCCAGGTTTTGTTGCCGAACACTCTCTTCTCGAAGTGAATTTGCATCTGTTTCTAACGCTTTCTCTTGCTTTTCAACCTCATTGGTTCTACTCCCAAGTTCATCATTCATTTGCTTTTGCTGAATGACTTTTTCTTGAAAAACCTTAACATCTTCTTGTAGTTTTGTCTCTTTTTTCTCCATTTCATTCAGACTAGTTTTGAATTCATCTTGCATTTGCTTTTGCTGAATGACCTTTTCTTGAAAAACCTGAACATCTTCCTGTAGTTTTGTCTCTCGTTTCTCCATTTCATTGGATCTGCTCTCAAGTTCATCTTTCATTTGCTTTTGCTGAATGACCTTTTCTTGAAAAACCTGAACATCTTCTTGTAGTTTTATATCTCGTTTCTCAATTTCGTCCACTCTGCTCTCAAGTTCATCTTTCATTTGCTTTTGCTGAATGACCTTTCCTTGAAAAACCTTAACATCTTCTTGTAGTGTTATATCTCGTTTCTCAATTTCGTCCACTCTAATTTTGAGTTCATCTTCTAATTTCTGTTGCCGGGCAAAATTTTCTTCTAATTTTGTCGTTTGTTTCTCAATCTTTTTGATTTTGATTCTGAAATTTTCTTCTAGTTTCTGCTGCTTGGTTTGCTCTTCACGAAGCAACCGAGTATCATCATTTAATTTTATTTCTTTTTCGTTCAATAGAGGAATCGTTTCTGCTGTTGACTTCGTTCTACTGGCGTTGTGATTTGTCCACAAAAATATTCCTCCTATCAGCAAAGCACAGAATGCCAAACCAGTTGCTGTCGAAATTGTAATCATATCGTTCGTCATCTCGTTCGTCATCTCGTACAAACTATAACTATTGTCAATGCGGGGCGACCGATTGTAGAGGAAGAAAAAAAAATATCAATGGAATCAAGAACACGAACGTTGCTTTACTTTTATATATTATTGTTGATCGAATGTCCCGATGTCTCGTACAAGTACGAAAGAATATTCATAAAGAAAAGTGCATATTCAATGGGACAGACATCAATACCGATCGTGATGAGAGTCTCGTGCCTAAACAACTTTTATTTGTATTGTACAATGTATAATTTAAAGAATACAATTTGCCTTCTTTTTTGTTCCGTGTTGATGTGACGAGACGACACTTATGCCCGATCTTAGGGTTAGGGTTAGGTTTAATGTAGCTAATCAACCATCACCACCCAAAAGCAAGGGCACGATAAAAATATACTGTAGATCAAGAATCAATCGCCTTGATCTGGACCACAATCAATTTATTTCAAATTCAACTCAAATAAACAACACAGTCACGTAATCCCAATAGCTACCGTCGCGATCGAACCCCGTATCGTTACATTCTAGTCTCGTCGTGATCAATCAGTCGATCGTTTAGTACCTGCAGAGAAGATGAGTATTTCCACTTCAGAATCAAAATTCATAATCGAAGGATGCCGTGATGGTTGTCGTGTCGATGGACGATCACGAAAAGATTTTCGATTATATTCTTCTGTGGTTGGTGATTTCGCTTTGTCGTGTGGGTCGGCAAGGATATTTTTGGCCACAAAAGAAACGCATGTTTTGGTTTCAATTAAAGCAGAATTGGTGGTACCGGCTAGTTCATCACCATCAGAGGGTACGGTTGAAGTTCACGTCGATTACATGCAGGGGAATAATAATCGTGATGATGACTTAGAATCGACATTGTCAAATTTACTCGTCCCGCATTTAGTTGATAAGAAAAAATTATGTATCGCACCTGATTATTTTGTATGGAAACTTAATATTGATGTATTTGTCATCACGTCGGGTGGGGGTAGTCTTATAGATGCTTGCAGTCATGGTATACATACCGCCTTACAAAAAACATTGTTACCAAGTATAACAGTCGTTCCTGCGAATGAAGGTGGTGGGGGGAACAAACCTACAGTACAAGTAGATTCAGATATTAAGGCAGCAGAATGTATCCCCGGTGTTGAAAATGTACCGATAATTGTCACAGTTTCATTACTAAAACATAAGAAAATTCCTGTAATGATTGTCGATGCGACATCGGAAGAAGAAGCTTGTGCATTTTCTAAAGTACACGTTGTGTTGGATCGAGATGAATCATCGTCGTCATCATCGTCGTCCAAAAAAGATAGAGAACCAATGATATGTGCCCTACATAAGGCTGGAGGCGGAGCTCTTCCATTTGTTCTTTTGCAGGATGTAACTTCTTTTGTCCTTGAAGCATCTAGTTCTTCCCGTGTAGTAGTATCAGACAGTCTCCATCATTTGTTACAAGATAATTTTTCGATACAACAATAATGAATATCGGTTGGGTGGTGTCATTCAAAAATAGAACACTACTTTGTCAAGATTACTTCAAGTACTCCAGGATCATTATTTTTATTATCATTAGCATATTATTTAATTTAGTCTATGAAACTCTACTACTTTTAGTATAGTGCCTTTACTCGACTCGCTCAAGCCAAGAAAGTGGTGTCATCGTAATGTACGCGATGATGATGGTGACTTGTTTTTGTAACCCAGAGGCCAGTACGCTCTATGAGATACACGACCAAACATTGACCGACTTGGTGATGACCATCCTTGTTTGGAGAGCTGTTTCAGCAATAAGGGAAATAATTGATCTGTTTTGTACCGAACTTCTTCTAGCATATCCCAACAATCACTCGATCTAAGTTTACATGAGTTATCATCTTCCTGTTCATTAATCGCCACCGCAAGTAGTTTTCTCCGCAGAATGAATAATGCCAATGTACTTTTTAGTACATCCAGGTTTGTTGCCTCTTCGTGTAAAACAATATGACAACCTCGTTGAATTTTCTCTTCAAAGCTTACTTTATGGAAAAATTCTCGTCTTCGATGTGAACTCTTTGAATTTTCCCCAACGACGAGCATATATCTCTCATTGGAAAAGAGTTCTATTAGCTTTGACAATTCTTTAGGATTAAGTTGAGTCCTGCCAAGTGACCCAAAAGCCAAAGTACGGCGACGTAGATGTTGTGGTGGTAGAAATATACGTTCGCCGCGAGCCATCTGCCCAGGTGTAGGAACCAACATATCACCATTAATTTTGGCAGCAGTGTTGATTTTGAAAGATTTTATCGTTGTTCCGTTGATACTACTTGTACAGTTCGCTGAACTAACACAGTCTTTTTCATCAATCCCGTCACAAAATCCGTCGACCAATTTCGTCATACGTTCGAAATTCATGACTGTAAATTCAATTCCTTGAATCTGTCGAAATAAACAGAAAATTTCAGATATTTGTAGAATAAAATATGTCGTCATAACACTCTTAATAGAAGTCCCAACTAAACTTGATAATGTCACTCCAAAAGCTATTCCACACAAATCTACAATAGCAATTTGTGCTTCGCCCTTGGCAGTTATATCAGCAATATTTTCTCGTTTCCCATCCCGGAATGAATTATACAGAGACGTTCGAGTGGCACTACTCGTTAACATAGCAACTTGCTTGCAAGAATTTGCCAAAGTAGCCCATAGTAAGAATAAGCTTGGATTGATGTATGTTACTATTTCTAGATAATTCCCCAACGCGTACACGATTGAGGCACGGAATCGCCACCGTTTCGAATCAGAATCAAATCGTCGACCCATTTTGGATGCCCAAACAAGACGAGTTACTTTTCCAAGTGCATCCTTTAATACCCATGTCAATGCTGCAGATATACCCAAGGTTTTAGCAGATTTTATACCTAATCCCATAATAAGTGATTGTGTTCCGAGTACGTGTAGATTGGAATTAATAAAGCGTTGAAAGATTCTCCATTTCATAAAGTGATAGTAGGATTGATTTACACCCTGTGGTAAAAATGAATGCCGAAGTGCTCTCTTAATTCGTGTAGAAAGACTTTCGGATCTTTGATCGATCGAATATAATGCAGCTAGACCTTGTGACGATGATGCCCGTACAAATCGATCCTTTTCTGGATCATACACCAACGCCTCTGTAGTATTGAATTCAATATTACGATCTGATATGGGAGGTAACGAATACCTTTTTTCTAATTCAGTCGTTGAAGGAAAGGATCGCAATCTTATTCGTCGTCGTGCATGACTTTTCCATCTTCCTCCGGTGTTGGTATGGAAGTTTACAATTGTACGTGTGTGTAATGGAAAGGCAGTTGCTGTATAATTATCCGAAACAAGCAGCAAAACTAATAGCAACAGCAATATTATTAGGCTTCTTGTGCAGCAAAAAAAAAGAATTCGTGCTGACATTTTGAAGATTTATTTTCCTCCAGAATGAAGTAAGTGGTTGGCATAAATTCCAATCACCGGCACTTAGCGAGTACTTGTGTGGTTATAAGAATGTATTGTGCTGTTGAAGGTAATTATATATGTACTTGTAGAAGTACCATACATAACGTACTTTGTGTGACGATTTGTTTTGTGATCACACACAAATTACTTCCTGAGGAAGTTCCTGAGGAAGTCACGGAAATGAAGAAAAAAATCGACCACAGCATCTGTTTTGATATTTGATGGACTCAAGTGAAGTTCAAAAAAGCGACGACGTACTGCCAGTGTACTACTATGCGACTTGTTACAAGCTTGTTGCCACGCCTTCCATTTGTTTTTAAATTAAGTAAATAAAGTGTACGCGGGTCTCAAGAAGGAGGTTTAAAGTGAAAACACAAGCAACTAGCGTTTTGCCTCGCCACTAACTTAGAGCGATTAATCAGCCAGATCTGGCTCTTGGCTTTTGGGTCATCCGCAGCATAAGATTTAATATACTTTCTACATTGCTTTTGACAAAGGATAGCATCCACGTCGTACTGTAGTCTACTGTACTTATAGAGATGACCTGGAGAAGATAATGCGTGAAAGCGGTTTTTCGACTACAAGATACGTTGTTGAGCTCAATGAAGAGTTAATGATGGACGCCGTCTACATCGAGGTGTTAAGAGTAAGGACGAATGAACACGTATAGATACCTCTTACAGTATTTGCTCTGACAATGGCTGGCTGTGTCGTAACAACTCACGACATGTTCATGTGATATAGAGAACGTTTGTTTGTGTGAACGAATGACTGCGCTCGATGTGTAGCGTATGTATATAAGCGTATTTCGTGGACAGAGCATAACACAATAAATAATAGTATATTTTAAGTAATTTTAAGAAAATACAGGAAAAAGTGTCTCCTAAAACGAAATATTTGTTCAATATTACTCCTTACTTTCGTGTAATATCTGAAAGTTGTGCTTGTATTCTATTTCTGATGATTCTTTTGGTCTCTTTGTCAGTAAATGCATAATCCACTGAATTTAGAACAATATCTTTGAAATCTTTGGTCGTCAATCCGAATGCATCTTGTACTATATTATTATTGTTGGAATAATATGTCCATGCGAAACAAAATTAATCATAAGTATCAATCATAAGAATTATATAGTGTAGTGAGTATTTGAGTGAGTGATCGGTTTACATACGTATTCTTTTTTATACATTTCGGATGCTCAAGGAAAAAAAAAATACCATACGATGAATTATTTTATAAACTTACACAGAACGAACTCTTTTGTTACGTCCGTATTGAAGACACCAGGATCGTCCGTGCATATACAAAGGGGTGTTTGCTCTGAATCCATTGCCGCATCTGAGGATGATGTTTGATACCATCAAGTAGACTCCCCCCAGAACTTTTCTCTACCAATTCCGTTGTCAAAACATTGCTAGTGGGACACGTTTCGACAGGAATTTGTAATCTAGCTAATTTCTCTTGTAACGTCGGTGGCAGAATGAGAGCGTGACCAAGTCTCATGGGACCAAATTCTAAAATTGCTAGTGCATCTTGATAGGCTTCGCTGTCCTGGTCCTCATCACTGCATGGAACTTCTCCACAATGCAGAGTGATCGACAAACCGCACCGACGAGCCTTTTCAAAGCAATTTCTAAAATCGATGAAACTGCGTTTCAATGGGTTCCCCCCAAGATCTTTCATAGATTTAAAATAAAGTAAATGTGAGTATCATGATAAATAAAATTAAATCACATCATGCGACTGTCACAAAATGTTGTACATACGGTTGTTATTATATAGAACTCACCAACACCGACAACTACACCAGGATACTCTTTCGCTAATTCAATGGCTAAGTCGACATGCTCAAATCCAGATTCTACCGGATTGGAACGATCAATACTCACTATGAAGGATGCGATCATGGGAAGTCGAGGATTAATCACTGCTTTCGTTGATACATCCGATGATGACGATGTCGTCGTCGACGATGTATTAAGTTTCTCCAATTCCTTTTTATATCTTTCTTCTTCCTCCTTTCGAAACTTGATAAGTACATCAATTATCGTTTCACAGTATTGTCGTTTGGTGGCAAGTTTATCGGTTGCAATATCTGACAAAGAAAATGTTCCTGTTCTACTAGTAGAATTATCACAACAAAGGAGTTTTTTAGTCAAGAGCAATCGTTTCGGTGTAGATCGAAGTTCTAAATATACCACGCCTTCTTTCGCAAAATCTTCTAGAGCTTCTCTTGTGATCTGTCGAATAGCGTCTAAGTCTACGACCACTTTACCAATCTCAGTGAAGAGAACAAAACACTCCTGTAGAGACCGGTGACGCTGCTTATTGTGTCTACTACCGGTCCCTTCCATAGTCGCATCCAAATCAGTCTCGGTATCGGCATTGGACGACGACAACGACGACGATGACGACGACAAGGAAAAATATTGGTCGTTGAGATGGATACCTCGTTCTTTTGCTAGATCGAAGAGTGTCCTCTCACGTATACTCCCATTCAAATGAGCATGAAGTTCAATCTTTGGAAAATTACGTAGGCTATCCCCCTGCTGATGCCGATTTAGTACAAGTATATTGTTGTCGTCGTTGTCGTCGTTGTCGTCGTTGTCCACGATTCTTTCATTAATCTGAACGGTAGTAGTTTTCAACGGGTCACTTTTCATCATTATTTTAGTTGTTGAGTTCAATAATATGTTCGTTTCCATGAGCACCGTACAATATATTGCAAAACAATACTCATTAGACTTCCTTTCGATTTCATTTCCCTTGATCGTGTTGTATTATGATGATGTGATTTGCGATTTGCGATTTGTTTGCCTACTCTCGTAGATAACCCTAATCTTATTAAACAAAAAAGCAAGATTCCAAACGTGGACAAATTCCAATCGTGCAAAAGGGGATCAGAGAAAATAGTGCTTTCACCAAATGTTTTTTCCTTGGATGTTGATGGGAGATATTGAGATATTATTATTGTACTTTCGTAATAATAACATCCATCATGCACATAAACAGGTCAACAGAAAAGAACTTTTGAAGCATGATAACTTCGAAAAATATATTGAGAAGATTCTAGAAACTAAGAGACCCAAAGAAGAAGGACGTACTGTAGATCAGAAGCTTTTGAACACACATAATAATGAACAATGTTTATCTTATTTTGAATGTAATCGTTTTATCATCCATAGTACATCTACCTACAACGACGTCCATAATAAATTTCTCCTATCTGCCGTTGACAAATCTTTATAATCATCACTGTCCTAATCTCAATAAACGAAATCAGTATCATCCATTTGCTTCGACCACAAGACCATTCTCTTTGTTTTTCTCTGCAATGTTATCACAAACAAATGAAAATGAAAATGAAAATGATGAAAATGTTGTCATTACCGATTTAGCAAGATATGCAATAAAAGGATTGTCGGGTGATAAACTTTCCTCTGTCTTAATACCAAATGATGGTGGTGTTCAAACATTCCCAGATGATCGACGATTTGCTTTACTAAAAAGAAAGAGCATCGATAAATTTGATGAAAATGATCCACAATGGTTGTTTAAGGGTGACTTTTTATGTGCTTTTACTGCGCCGGAACTGTTGGCATGCTTTCACAGCAAATATGAAATTGTAGAGGATAAGCTTAATAATAATGGGACAGATGATATACAACGATTATTGACTTTATATAATCGCGACGAGGAAGCTATTAGTGATAATGAAGTGGTCCTTGGCCCGATCGACTTAAACCTACAATCGGGACGAGAGGAATTGGCATCATTTTTCTCAAAAGAATCCAAAGAAGAATTGGTGTGTGTGACCAACAAACAAAAACAACAACAAGGTGATGATGATGATAGTAATAATAAAGTACCACATACCTTTCAGTTTGGTAATACCAGAGCTGGTGTGAAGAATAATCCTGGTGGTGATACACGTGTGGTACATATTGTCAATAAAAGTACAGTTCGTGAATTCTCTGATAAAATTGGTATGGATCTAAACGCAATGAGATTTCGACCAAATATCATAATAGATGGAGTAGAGCCATGGAAAGAATTTGACTGGATTGGACGTACACTGCGGGTAGTATCTTCGTCGTCGTCGTCGTCGTCGTCGTCGTCATCATCGTCAGCTTCCGGCGGTAGTGGTAGTACTCTCATTATAAAGATCTTATCAACGACGGTCCGATGTGAGGGTGTTGGGATCGATCCTCTAGGTCCCAATAGAGAAAAAGTGGATGTTCCGAAACTTCTTGCCAAACACTATCCTGAGTATGGTCCGTACCTGGGGGTGTATGCCAGTCTTGAAGTAATTGACGGTGATGGCAACAGCGATGATATTGGTATTGACAAACTCTTGTCAGTGGGAGACACGTTGGAACTACTATAGTTAAAGCTTACGACGAAGGATACAGTATACAATCAACTAACTACTTCGAAGTACAATAAACGAATAATGAATTTAAAAGATAATTCTATCACTCTATCTATTTATTTAATTTAAAGTACATTATGATGATATAATTGGAACGATAGATGATGGGGATCGTTGTCGAAAGCGACGAAGAATGTTACGAATGCCACCCTTTCTTCGACTTAACTTCTTCTTTGATGATCCAGTTCGATCTTTCTTTTCTGGTATGAAATTTAGTGTTGGTTCTACTCTCTCATCTTTGAGACCACGTTGGAGCGCCTCATCGCGGCATTCTTTACAAGCTGATATGTAACTTTGAGCAATGATTGTATCTCTGGTGCTTTGATTATCATCCAACGATGTAGTATTAAAGTTTTTTGTGGTTTTCTTCTGGGTGGAAATGACTTTATGAACGCTTCGACTATGTCGTTCGTTTCTAGTCTTGTTTTCTTTTCCGCTCAATGCTTCTAGTCCTCGAAGACTATAATTTCGATTGTCATCATTGTCGTCAAATTTATTTCAATGAACTTTCTCTTACTATCTTATTATTGCATCTAGTAGCTGGAGCAACATCATAGCCTGATATCATTCAGTTTAGTAGTAACATTAGAATTCAATCAATCAGCAGCAATACTGCAAAAATGATACCCATCTTTTACTGCTATCTTTCTAGCTTCAAGTTCAACATGTATGGTGGTAACAAGAACAGTGTCCCTTCCTTTAAATCACCAGGAACTTGTGAACAAGATGCACATGATGCTGATGAGAATCAACAGTGCATTGATGCACTTTCAGAAAGTGTCACTGAATGAAGATGGGTGTGATGTTGCAATTGACCATATCATTCCACAAAAAGATAATGATATATAATGCTTGTATTTCATATAGGATAGTCATATATGAGCTGATGGGTGCCTATGCCTTCTTACCACTTGAACTAATAGTAAGTTAGTTAGTATTTAGTATTTTAAAAATAATTAAATTATAATGACACCATTTTAGTCAAACAACCATTTTAGTCAAACGAGTCAAATTCCTGCTTCCGACTGCGTGACCGTTGAGGTGATTGATTCATCATGTCTACACGGAAATGTACTGCGTGAATAAAAAATAAAGAATGAAAGATGAAAGATTTATGATTCTCGATTATTGTTCTTGAATCGTGTTGTTATTATTGACTAGTATTGACAACACAAAATCAAGAAAGACCAAAGAAAAGGAACAGAATACGATAGGAACAGGAACAGAGATAACAAGTTGAAAACGTACAACAAACAATCTGACTCAATGAACAACGGCTGGGTGAAAAGCGTCGATCCCAATAGCGGGCGAGTCTTTTATGCAAATCACGTTACTCGAAAGACACAATGGGTGCCACCCGAAGGATGGGTAGAAGAGGAAACTTCACTCCTTCCACCGCAAGCTGTATCTGAAGACGAAGATAACGAGGAGGAACTTCCATCCAACTGGGAAACACTGCACGATCCAACAACAGGAAAACCATTTTACGTCGATCATGAACGGAAAATCACTCAATGGACACGTCCTAAGGTTGAAAAGAAGACCGCGGCTATTTCGTACGCTCCAGCTTCCACGAGTGCTCCTAGTGCAACCACATCAGCGGCAATGGCGCGAATTTTAAGAGCCACGGGCGGCGTTAACAGTAACAGTAGTGGTACAGCAACAGCGACTTCCCTCCAACGCTCGTACTCAGAAGAGGCCACGTACTATCAGCATTCCCATTCAGGTGCATCAACTGATGTTGACTTTTCAGATTCTATGCCTACACTTGATTTTTCCGTCAAAAAGGTGGCCGATAAACATCGATTAGAATGTCCCCATTGCGATGTTTTATTTACCTTGAGCAAACGTCGTCATCACTGTCGTTTGTGTGGTGATGTATTTTGTGATGCATGTAGTTCACACCGCGTGGAGTTGCCACTTCCTGGTGTTGAATTCGAAAAGCCGGTCCGGATTTGTGATTTTTGCAACCAAGACGTTGAACAGGGAAATTTCTTTTCGATGCGTCGATACTTGACACCATTGACGTTGTACGATCCCAACATACCCGATGATATGGACGATACGGAAAATGGTGTCGCTACACCCTCGAACGTGAACGATGCATTAGCTGCACTAACATCCGATTTGAACCAGTTGGTTCATAACTCTGAAGGTTTCGAATCAAAGGTAACAATTCCTCCAAAGGTTCTTGTTCCATGTATAATCAAACACTTAAACACAAAGAAAGATACAGCAAATCGCGCCATTCGAGCCTTGTCTAGTTTGCTCAGTATGGGATCAATAGTTGGTAAGAATGACTATGCACATGCTGTGTACTTATACGGTGGTCGAGAAACTTTTGACCGTATCATAAAGATCCTCGAACGATCGGGATCGGATCGGAAAACTCTTTTCGTGCAAGAACAAGCTGCACAAGCTATGTTCTACTTGACTGATGGGCATGTTTTGTCGACATTGATGCAAAAGGTTTCTCAACTTAGGTCTCGGAAAATGAGTAGTACGAGAAGCAGAGATAGTAGCGATGACGACGAGGATGACTACGAGATCGGTGATTTGGATTCTCTTGATATTCAACTAACCTTGCGTAACGTCTTAGATCATTCATCTCTCAGTAAGAATCCTAACCTTCAAAGATGGAGTGCTGCCACCGTCCGCAATTTAATTCTTGAGGATCAACGTCGATCATGTTTGGCTGTAAACGAGGTAGCAGCTCGGATGTCCTCGGGAGAAGCGGGGTCGTCGTTAGAATATGACTCATCCTAGACCAAATGGTTTCAACGGGCGGGATCATGATTTTGTGTAGTCTGATTGGGGCTGATGATTCAGATACTCGAGCACACGCAACGGCTGCCTTAGGGGCAACAATTTCGGCAACGCGGGCTATTGATGAAGCATTTGCATCGCTGTATGAGATGACCGGAGGTGCAGCTGGACGAACCGACAAGAAGGATGGTGATATTGTTAGAGCCATTACTGCCGGTGGGGGGTGTGGATCCTCCGTCTCGCAATTGTTATTGAGCGCCGACAACTCCGTTGCAACTATGGGTTGTCAATTTCTATCGTCTCTTGTTCTGCCCCTCCTGGTCGACCCAATGGGATGCGCCACTCTACCCTCACAGTATGATTGTCGCAATGATCAGTCGGGATTAGGAGCTTGTCGGGAGGCGGCAATAGAGATTGCAAGTGAGAGTTGTTTGCCCGCGCTAGAATCCTTGGTGCGGGAAAATGGTAGAACGAATCGTCCCGCTGAGCTAAGAAAGACAGCCATGGAGACATTAGCTGCAACAGTATTGGCAGTCGGAGAAATGGGCAAATCATGGGCAGGAGGAAAGTACGAGGAAGGTATGGGAATGAATGGTGCCCCCGCCACATTGACACGAGCCGTCGCTGCTCTCAACGATGAAGGACTTATCGATGTTGCACTCGATGTGTTGAAGTCATCGTCAGTCCAATCGTTAGGGTCAGCCAATGACACTCCTGCCTCTAGAATTAGAGAGTCAGGTGGGATTATATTGGGTTCGTTAACTTCGTGCTCAGCGGAGGCAATTATGGAGTTACACTCTCGACAGGTGCTGTCTTCTCTAGTGCTAGCAGCTAATGATGCCAGTATGACCGCACCTTCCACACTACGAGGAGATTCGGCCCCACGGTGTTTGGGAATGTTGGAAGCAGCCTCTGCCGTGCTCATGTTTGCCTGGCAGCACCCATCAGGAGCATCCTCCGAATTACTAGATAGATTGATTGAAGCATTGGATGCTGGGACTATTACGTATCTGTTCCGGGTCATGAACTCTGAAATGGATTGGGATTCTCGAGACAAGTCTTCTGGTGGGATGAAGGCACGGTCTGCAGCCTGCCAACTCTTATGCTGCTTATTTGGAATTGCCATGACAGATGAGACAGCTATAGGTATGCGGCGATTAATGGATGCATGTGATGATGACCAATCCCAAAGAAGGGTTAAAAAAGGCCCAAGAAACATAATGGAAGCTGTACTAACGGTATTACAGAATTCTTTAACTCAAGCGCATAAAATGCTAGTCGGTGGAACAAGTCGGGGTGCTCATTACCAAGCCGCGTTGCTGGATCTCGTAGAGTCCTCTCTTCTAGCCACTGGCAGTATGTGTGGGTCTTCAATTGCTCCTGGTGGTGGAGATGGAACCATGATCAAGGGTGATGCAATGCTGGCAATGAGAGCAGATGAATTTGAATCGCGAAGGAAGGAGGTTTGTAAAGTCGCTTGCGATGTAGTTATTCGAGGTGGCCGTAACGGTCCTGCACTACTACCCACTATCCTCGTCGGAGGTTTCGGTGAAGGTTCTGTGACCGCTTCTTTGCGATTGGCTCTAGCTATTGCTCAAAATGGAGGCGAAGAGCAACACTCAAAACTTGCTCTCAGCGGACTTCTAGTGCCAGTGAGTGATTTGCTTCAAGTGTCCCTAGCAAGAGGTGATCTTTATAAGTTTTCGGCTGCTCTTGCCTTAGTACGATTTTGTGGTCCTTATGTGGCAGCAGGCACTCGTGGCGGTGTACAATCCGTCCGCGACGCTATTCGGGTCGCTACCAACGTACTTACTTTACCAACCAATCCAGATGCTAGCGTGGAACAAATCGAAACTCAAGAGGCTCTCAAGTCTGAATGCATCAACGCCTTGGAATCACTGAGTAAGAATGCTGCTCTTTGGAGTGCTATATCTACAGATGCTCTCCCTTCGATTGTCGCATATCTTCACAGTAGTTGTGAGACATCGGTTAGTAAGATATCACTACCAGAAACTAGATCTTCTGCATTGCGTGCCGTCCTTCAGATTGTGCAAGTTCCTTCTCACGCGGTTTCAGCTGCGGAGGCTGGTCTGGCCCAACCCCTTGGTCGAATGTTAAAGAATAACAATGTCCTTCGTGCACGGGGACAAGAAGTAGACGAAAATATGCAAGTTCTGGCCATGGAAGTCCTACATGTTCTAGTAGCACGCCCGGAGAGTCGAAGGCATTGTAAACTCCTACAAGGTGATACACTTCAAGCTGTATGTGCAGCTATTGGGTTTAGTGCTACCGACCAAACAAACTACCATTCTGATAGCATGGGTCACCTTACACTTCTGGTCTTGAAATTCTCCTTTTCACTCTGGCCGAAGTGGAAGCATCAGGAGGAGGTGAAACATCAGTATTCCTTCAGTCCCCCGGGGCGATCGCCTTCCTCGATGCAGTTGCTTCAGAGAGTCGCTTTGTCCGAAGTTTGTGTGCTACTGTCTTATTGAAGACTGACATGAAAATCAAATCACATGATAGCGAAGATGGGATGAGACGATGATCGATGTACCTCATCTATATGGTGCTCCTCTACTACTTGTTAAAGAGAAGTGCTCAGGCTTTGAAAATACACACGACGCTGCTGCAGCAGTATTGTTTGCAACTTCTGTCTTCGCCTGCGCCATTGAATCGCACAAGAGTGAATCTTTTGGAAGTACGCTCTTTTGCAGGATTTGCATAACGTCAAGGAGGTCTCTGAATGCATCAGAACCTCGACTACGTTTTGCGCAATTTTCCTTCGACTACTCACCGAAGATTTTTGGGGTTTGTACCAAATAGTCCTTCCGGAAAAAGAGACTACGAGAACTTGACACGCCCTTTAGTCCGATATCGTCTACTGGAATCAATGAAGACGTCACTCGATGAGCTCACTACTGAGTCGGTCCTCGGCCATAGTGAGATCGATCTGTACATGCTAAGCCTTCTCGTCCACTTCAATGTCCCACATCTGTGCCTATCAGTTTGGAAGGATCCAGCACTACTTGAACTATCATATGGACTTATCAAGACTATGGTTGAAGCGGACCCAGATGAAGTACTTCATTTGTTTGTTGAAAGTAAGGAGGCAATCATGTCTGTCTTTGATCTTCTCAATATTGACCAGTCAACTGACGCTCTTATAGAAGTGAACGAAATTCAGCGTTTCCTCGCCGCAACACTTGGAAAGTTAGCCCACAATGGCATGCTTACAGATGCTGTTAAAAAGTTTGATGTGAGAAGCAGTGCCATTGCTGCTCTCGCGACGGCTTGTTTGAGCGAGGAAGAAGTAGCTTCGGATGACGAAGAAGAATTGACGTCAACTAGGCTTGCATCCGGATTGATGCAGACATTGGTTGAATTATGCATGGTTTCAAATGGTAAAGAAGACAAGAGAAGTATCGAGCTTTCGCCGGGGGAAGCCGAAGCGATTGCTCGAAGCCTTGGAGAGAAGATTTGCAAAATGGTAATTAAAAGATTTATTGAACGTGCACGCCTCCAACAGTACGAAATCGAAGAGGACGAAAATGTTATGGAAGCACCAGACGTAGCGATGCTTTGTGCGATAGCACAGCATGATGTAGCCCTGCAAGTGCTTCGATCCGTAGGCGGGCTTCATGCAATTGCTCAGATTGCTGGAGAAGGAGAAATTACCGCCGTTTTTGCACTACAGAAGGGGTGCAAAGAAGACCCATCGCTACTATTGGAAGCTGACACTTACGCATCCATTCTTTCTCTTTTTTCCTCCGAGAAAGACCATCTTCATTGGAGGCAAGATGAAACCTTATGTTTCAAAGTTGAAACTGCAGCTTTCGAACTACTTGCTCATCTATGCCTGACTTCTTCCGAAGGAAGAGCTGCTGTCGCAGGAGCTCACTATTTTAAATGCACTTTAAATAGAGCGCTGGAAATTATATCCAATGTTATCACTTCAGATGATAGCACCGATAACGATCAAGACGACGCAGGAGATGAGAATGAAAATGAAAATGATTGTGACGACCAAGATGAAGACCAAGAAGGGGAAGAAAACAACGAGGTTACCGAGTTGCAAGATAAAAAGAAAAGAACGGAGAAGAAGTGACGAAAACTGTTTCAACCGAGCCTATTTCGACCATTATCGAAGACCCGAAGCTTCTTGCAGCCTCCTACTCTTTCCTATCAACAATGACTCCAGTTCGTAGCGCTCGTATCGCTTTATTGGAAGATGGAAAGTTTATACAGGCTTCATCAGCTCTGATTATTGATAGCAGTGATAGCAACTTGCAATTTGCTGCACTAAGAGCCATTGCAAAACTTGCTCCTTATTCATCATCTGGTGACGGTTCGCTTTCACCTGACAGCATCGGAGATCTACTACAGTCAGCTTTGGCTTCTGAACCGAAGATTTCTGAAAATGGAAACTTTGGATGGAACAAGAATTTGTATCATGTTCAAGCTGCAGAGGGAGTTCTTGTTGTTTTTGATTCGCTCCCAAAATCCAAACAGGAATGTATTTTTAGGGAAGCTATTGCAAGATACACCAAGCTCTTGAAGAGTCACAGCATTGCGAGAGCAACAAAATCTAACGAGCGAGCAAATGGTGGGGAACTTGCTTATAACCTTATTACTTTAATGATGGTGGCAAGAGGTAAAGATTGTGTTGCGAAGTGCTTCGATTCAAATTTGGTCTCTTCATTAGTGAATACAGTTCAATGGAGATATGATCCGAAACTACTATTGCAGAAGATTCTAAAGACTATTGGGATGCCACAACTACACAATGTCTACAAATTCTTGCTCAGGTCTTTTACAAAGAAGAATCCGAACTGTTAAAGGTTGGGATCAAAGTTCGAAATCTGAAGAATAGTGTCTTCATGGTTGCTAGACCTGGAAAAGCGCCTCGAAAAGCCATTGATTTTCCGGCAGCTTTAAAACTTATTTCTCAGAATGGAGAGGCTGCTGCAAAGATTGCTTCACAGCGCATACTTTCATACCTAACTAATAATTAAGAAATAAATATATATTTTTTGAGTCACAAAAATAATTGCTATTAATGATTTATTTTGATTAGAGCTTACGACTACGACTGATACCACTTTTGATACCAGTCTCTTCTCCACCATATTTGTGACCCTCTTCATCTCGCACTTCTCGTACAGCACCTTTGCGGCGAATAAGTGCTTTCCGATACTGTTCACGTTTCTTGACACGAGGATTTCTGTTGATTTTAGCTTTATGAGCAACCAGTCCACGATTCTTAAGGATCACTCTGCTGATGGCACGTTCCCCAGCCACTTCTCCGTCAACTCTAGGATACTTAGGAGCAACCTTGTAAAGACTTTTCTTCGACGATTTCTTTTCCTTACTTTTTGCAGCAATTTTGTTATAAAATCCTAAGATCTGATCATCATCGTCGGCATCTGGATCGGTCATATCTGTATCTCCGCCCTTACCTTTTCCACTACCAACATTATCATCGTCATCATCATCATCTATTTTCCCTAATTCTTCTTCCATCATTTTGATTCCCTGCGCTAACTCATGATCGAATTCATTCACGTCATCTAGTTGTTCTGGTACGGGTGCTGGTCTTCTCTTACGTGAAGCTGTCTTAGAACGCTGTTCAATTGTATTCATTGTTGTGGCAAGCCTATTATTAGTATTACCGCCGGAAGTTGTTTTCGATTCTGCGTCCACTTCTAGGTCACCAAAGTCATCGGTGTGATCCGATCGACGTTTTCGGGGAATAGCGTTTGGAGACTTCTTCGCTTCCTCTGGACGTAATCCAAATCTTGCCTCATTCAAACTTCTTTCGTAATCTTTTTGTATCCGTCTTATTTTATCGGTACCGTCGTCATTCGAAGTCTTTGATACTACTTCGTCATTATCATCATCTCTTTCTTTATTGCCTTGTTGCTGTTCAATATTTGCTACTTCCATCGCATTCTCCTCATCCTCCGAGTCGTCGTCGTCCTCATCTTCTGATGCATTAGTATTATTTGTCATAAGCGCTGCGGCTTTTACTAGATTATCCAATTGCAAATCGATATCTTTAGTTTTACTGTGTACATTCTCCTCGAGCTTTTCAAGCAACGAATTAAACTTTTTCAATTGATCCATTACAGGATGAGCTTGTATGTTAGCAGTAGCATCTTCATCTCCCACAGAAGCATATCTAAGTAGTATGTACATAATAGAATTCAACGCAATCGATTTTTGTAACATTGATCTTGTAAGAAGATATTGTTGACCTTTAACAGTTGCTCCAACACTCTGTTAGTAAATAAATAAATAAAGTAACGAGAAAGAAAAAGTTAGTGAATTGTAAAAACAATAAGCTGTTGGAGACCGACCAAGCGAAACTAGCGTATAATTTCAAACTGTTTCGTAGGATTGTAAAAATGGTCCCATAATATCAATAATATTATTTTAATATCAAGATATTATTCCTCTTGCATTACTTTTCTGCCAAAAGTAACATCGTCAGTTACTTCAGTCTATCATGAATGCGTGTTGTACCGATAGTACAAAGTAGTAAAACATCACATAAACTCACCTCAGCAGTTCCTTCACCTTCCATTAAAACTTTTGTTGCTACCTGAGTTCTATCCTTTAAGTCTTTGACAACATCAGAGAAATAAGAAACCATTGGAAGGAGTTCTATGATGATTTAAAAGTCACACAATTGTATATGAAATAAAATAGAATAAATAATATTTAAAGTGAGACAAAAATCAAATCAAAGAAATACAATTCCATATAATGTTGTTATGGTTGTGCTTTATTGAAAAGTCTTGTATTATTTTACTTACCAGGATATTGTTTGTCTAATAACTTTCGAGTTTCTTTCTTTGTTAATTTTGATGTATCACGTATTGTTTCCAACTTTTCATGTATTATTGTAGCTAATGACGACGATGATGACGTTCCTTTTGCATCATTATCAGTCTTAGTAGTAGTATCTTGATCATCATCATCATCATCTAAAACGAAATCATCTTCATCCATATCTTCAAATCGTGATGCTTGAATTTCTTTTGCAGCCTCTTCTTCAAGGAATGCATCATCTTCTTCTTGACCAATTTCAAGATCGGCTGTATCACCATGATAATAAAGTGATTTTTTCTTTCCCCAATTTCTTGGATCATCTCCTTGGTCAATACTTCCATCATCATCGTCATCCTCATCACTTAAATCCTGCTCCTCCTCAGAATCATCATCGTCAGATGACATATCATCATTTTTTCTATTTTTTTTAGTAGAGGCAGCAGCTCCACGACGTCGGGATTGTGATCTCTTATTATCTTCGTCTTCAGATGAATCATCATCATCATCATCTTCTTCCTCGCTACTACTACTCATCCCACCACCACCTAAATCTAATACAGACATTTTATTTCCAGCCAAGTCTTTATCTTCATCAATATCTTTATTTCTTTCATTTTCTTCATTCTCTAATTGAATAAAATTTGAATCTTCATCATTATGAAATCGATCAACTTCATTATACATTTGATCATTACTAACATCATTCAATTCTAATTGAGATTTTTGATTATTTGCTTCTTGTTGAAGTTTTTCTCGTGAACCATACAATGCCTTGTCACCGGTCTTGGCCGTATTTCTTTTCTTTCCCATCTTATTTTTATTTAGTAGTAGTTTAGTATAATAATAATAATTATAATCTCTCTCTCAAACGTCCAACACGTTGATTGAAGCAAAGATAACTTATATGTGAACTACGAGTACCAGTACTGTAGTGTTGAGAGAATACAATATATATTTTTATTTGATGAAGAAAAAAAAATAGTTGCGACAATCCGTGTTGAAAATCTGAACAAAAAGCAAAATTCAATGGTAGTTACAGTGCTAGTGTGAGATGAGAAGGACAGACGAGCATGCGATGTTTAAGAAAATTTTATGGGAGACGACCTGCGGTTAGACGAAAATAATGAAAAGCACAAAGACGAGTTTCTAAAGTATGCATTGCGCGTCCTCATTCCACGTAAGTAGTAATCGGTAGGGTAAATGCCGACGAGTAACACCAGACACCGCACTGAAGTCACAATTGTTCATCATCATTGTTGTCATTGATATAAGCATAGCTAGCTAGCTAACCCATTTGACCCAGTTGGATTCTTTAGTCAACCAGAACAAAGCATATCTATCTACTGTATCAGTGAGTGTTAACATATAACGAAGACACGGCAAATAGGGAGCTATTATTAACTGGGTGGTAGTGTAACTTTTCCTTCTTTTTTGGAAGAAAAAAAAGGCTTTTTATATTATAAAACGGCACATTCTCGATATATAATAATATAATGGCCGGCATGTTGTCGACTAATAGTACGCCGGCGTCAACATCGGCGGCATCGTCGACTACGTCGACGTCAACGACGTCGTCGACGTCTACACAACAACCGTTATATATAAAATACCCTATATCATCACAATGGGAATTTAAATTAAATAATGGTGAAACTGTTCAGGGTGAAATTTATTGTACAGACCAAGTTGCAGATTTAATTATCTTACAAGATTCAACAAATAATGATATTCGTATGATATCAGTAACAAGTATCATCAATGGTGAAACACAACAAATTACAGAGAATAATAATGGCAGTGATATAGAAGAGGATGACGCTATTGAAAAAGCAGCAACAGCAACAACAAAGAAAGTTGATATTGTACATTCCAAGAAAGTTTTAGATGAACGTGAAAAACGAGCTATTCGTTTAGCACAAGAAAGCCTTAAGCATTTGAATCCAAAGGTACGTACAACGATATATACCTGTGCGACGTGTTATTACTATTATTAGTTCGGACTACTCAGTAGTGATTCTATTCTATTCAATTCAATTTCCTTTATACTTGTGTTGTATTGTATATTTCTCACATCCATTGTATTTTTTTGGATTGAATCAAATCAATAATCTATATATCATAATATGATAATTATTATTAGGCACCTCCCATGGGACAAATTGTTTTTGATCGTTTATTGAAAGCATGTAATGAGGTTGTTTGGAAAGGTGAATCTATTATCGTTTTAGATACAATTAAGGTTGACCCGCCATACAAACAGGATGATTGTAAGTTATTACGATCAGCAGTTGCAGGATCCGGACAATCAAAACTTAAAGGAAGTTTAGATCGAGTACAAAAGATTGTTTCTAGTATCCATAATAATACTAATAATGCTAGTGGGGCTGGTGCTGGTGCTGGTAAGCAGTAGTGCTAGTAGTGGTGCTGGTGGTAACGATGATGCTGGTACTGGGTCACGCTTGTAGAAGAGTATAGGAAAATGAAGAAATTTCTATTATATATTAATAAAATAATATATGTTTTACTCTCTTTTTCTTTCTTATTCCTTATTCATAATAAAAAATCAATGCATGCATGGTAATTATATGAAGGAAAGATGAATTCAATTTTCATTCAACAACAATTCCAACAGTAGCAGTAGCAGCACGGGATATTGACATCATTTATAGAAGTACAAGTATTGCTTTTATGGAAAACACAAAAAGCTCTTATATATATACATGCATATATATATATATATATATATATAACGTTTCTTAATGTGCGTTGTGTTGTTTTCTCCTGATAGATGATGACATATTATGAAAAATAACGAAGTATAGTTGCTGTGTCAGTGTTATTCGTTCCATTCTATAATTGAATGATGATGATGATGATGATGATGATATGGCGTGCTTCTGAAGAAAGAAACGCATCTGTATGTCTATGTATTAAATACATAACTGCATCTATTGTTTGGCAATTGGTAGAACAAATAGTGCATGTTTCTCTCTCTCTCTCTTTCTCGTATACATTCGTCCTGCAGTCACACCTCATTGGCAAGTACAGTATTCCTACATTCGGTAGAAAGACTATTGTATAGTAACTACTGTACTGGGGGGTGATGATATTTCATTCTATATGTCATATCATTAGTATTAGTATTGTATCCTTTGAAAAATATGGCATTATATAGAACCAGCATTACCGTGTCTATTGTGTTGTTATTTATCATCTTCTTTCATTTTCTTCTTCCCTGTTGTTGATGGATTTTTAGTAGTAGTAGTATTATCTTTTCGTTCATTATTGTTGTCCCCTAGGATACGTTTATGCTGATCAATTAATATTCGATGGACGATGCGTGTGCGTCCACCATTTCCCATCGTAGCGCAACGACGACGTCGATTCATCATCATCATCATACTAGGCATCATCACATTTGCACTATTGTGATTGTGATTGTTACTGTTATTGTTATGTTATTGTTACTCTTGCTGTTACTGTTACTGTTACTGTTGTTCGAGTTGAATATCATCACATTATTCTCTACGTATGATATCATTGTCGATGGAAGAGTTTGTGCCATCATAGCTTTAGTAAATTCTGCACATCCCTTTCGTCGAACGGAACAACGTCGACGAGATTCTTCTTCGCTGTCATTATTATTCGTACAATTATTAGGTGCAGATGCAGATGCAGATGCAGATGCAGGTGATGATGATGATATCAATGATGAACTATTGAAATCTGTTTTGATTTTCTTCACTGTTTTTTCGATCAATCCCCTAGTTTCATTTGAACGTTTTAAAGCCTTAAGAAGTTTTGAATACTTGAAACGTACAATCGGTTGTTGTTGCTGTGCATGTTGTACATGTTGTGGCGCGCCTATATTGCCATTATTATTATTATTATTGTTGTTGTTATTATTCAGAGATGATGTTGATGATGAAGAAAATCTGGGAGGAACACGCATTATTCCTATCGGTTCCTTCATTGGGACTGTTTTTTTCCTCTCCATATCGATATCATTATCGCATTTGCCGTGCTTGTTTTTGCTACCTCTACTACAAGTATGAGGCAAAGCATTGCTTGGCCGTTTTGCTCCCCGTTGTTCTATTGGTTCATGATTACTATTAGGATTATTTCTGAGTTCTTCTTTCATAAACACGCCATTGCATTTCTTACACTTCTACTGAAACCCTTAACACGACGAATACTACTGCTACTAACATTATCTTTATTATTATGACCCAGTATCGTAAACGAAACTCGCTTTCTTTGTTTTATCGCCGCTGTAACAGTCTCAGTAGTTACTTTCTGTTCTTCTGCTTTCAGGCGATCTTTTTCTATTCCTTTTAGTCTACTCAATCCCACCGAATCCATCTCTCCTAACCTGTTGCTTCTTATCTTAACAAATCATTATCATCTATGGCTTTCCTATAGTACTAGATTTTAGAAGATACAACTAATACGTCTATCAATCGTCCCAACAACGAAGAAAAGTGAGCGATCAGTGAAAAATGATGTGTTTTATGGACATTTCACATAATTTCGGTCACGTCACATCAAATCTCAAAATCGAACATACCGGTAAGCGATATCAAAAGAACAACGAGGCATTTCACTAACTTAGTGTTGTTCAATCTCAGATTTTTGTGGCGCGGGGAAATAAAAAAATACGAATGCTTTCGGTTTAATTCTTCACAAGTCAAAATTTGGCAAGCAAAAAGACCGCATCCATAAGTAATCAAAAGTGCGACATTGAACAAACCTTCGCCCGCGTAAACTTTCAACATAGCGCCTTCTTGTTTTCTTATTATTCTTAACAATTCTTACATCATCTTAAATCTTAAAACAGCACATACATAGTACACATTCATTCGGATATCTCTTTGACTTATTCTTGTTCATACAGCAGGAGAGAGAAGAAGAGAGAGAGAATAACATGGATATAAGACATTCTAATGCTAGTAGAGCGAGAAGCAGAAGTCCCACAAGTAAGCTCAAAACGATGCAGCCGCAACAGCAACAACAACAGAAGACAAACAAAATACCTAAAAATAAAAACAATAATAAGCAAATGCCATCATCGTTGCATTCGCCGAAAGGAAATAGTAAAAATAATAACATCAATACAAGTAATTCTCCAACATCTATCAGTACTGCTAGTACTAGCACTCATTTAAAACGTGGTCGCCGTCCATCCAATGTTTCTTTAAGTCCACAGATACGTCCAGGATCACGATCGCGCGTTGGAGGCAGTGCCGAATTTCAACGTCGAGGCAGTGGTGACTTTCAACGTCGACCCCCAGCACGATCCCGTTCAATGGATCCAGCATCACTTGCTAGCAATTCTCCTGTATCTCGCGATGGTGACGTTGGTGGTCGCAGTCGTGACTTCCAACGTCGACCACCTGCACGAGTCCGTTCAATGGATACAGTGTCACTTGCTAGTAATTCTCCTGTATCTCGTGATGGTGACGTTGGCGGTCGCAGTCGTGAGTTTCAACGTCGACCACCTGTACGAGTCCGTTCAATGGATCCATCGTCTATTCAACGAGGACAGCAGCAGCAGCAGCAACGCCGACAGAGACAGCAACAGCAACATTCACCTAATAATCAGAATCAGAATCGAGCACGAAGTATGAGTCCTTCAAGAATGATACGTGCTCGAAGTGTAAGTCCATCTAGAATACACCGATCCCCTGCTTCTCCTAGGAGAAGAATGAGTATAGATCGAAGTAGTGGTGGGGGTGATGGTCGCAACAGAGGAAGGAGTATAGATCGAAGTGGTGGTGGTGATGGTATCAACAGAGGAAGGAGTATAGATCGAAGTGTTGGTGGTGATGGTTTCAACAGAGGAAGGAGTATAGATCGAAGTGTTGGTGGTGATGGTTTCAACAGAGGAAGGAGTATAGATCGAAGTGTTGGTGGTGATAGTATCAACAGAGGAAGGAGTATAGATCGAAGTGTTGGTGGTGATGGTTTCAATAGAAGAGATGGTCTTGTCAAGATGAAAGAATATCCCAGGCAAACATTACATCCTTTACAAAGACAAAAATTTGCTAGCAGTAGACGAATGATTCAATCTTTTCGTCAAGGTATATCAAAACGAGGATTGTCATGGTGTCAATTGGCACAATATGTAATAGCATCATTAGTTTTAACAGGTGCATCTATTGGATTGATATTTGCATCGGGGAATGGATCAATTGTAACTGATACGATAGGTGGACTAAAAATTAAAAATTCAGAAATAGAAGATCCGTATAGTAATGGAAATGCACCACATTGGCCAGCAGACGGTAATGGTTTGAGGGTAACAATAATTAATGCATTAAGTGATGATTGGCAAACAACGTTTGCATTAGCTGTTACCGATTGGAATTTTGGGGATCCTAATGCTGTTGATATAGTTGAAAAAATTGGGATCTATACACCAAATTGTGAAGCACCCGATGGAACGATTATTGTCTGTAATGGTGACTACGGTGATTCGAAATGGAGAGGAATTAATGAAGCATTGCTAGACATACGTGGGGAAATTGTATCAACAACTGCACGAATGAATACATATTATCTATCAACCATGGATAGTAATGCTTGGCAATATACGATGTGTCATGAACTTGGTAAGTTAGAATATTCAAATTTTCACTTTTTCACTTTTTCCTTTATAAATATGATTTGTCATGTACAGCTTCTCACACTTCTTTTCTTTAAATGAAATACATATTCTTATCAACATTTCTTTATTACTAATTATATTAGGTCATACATTGGGACTTGGTCACACCGATGAAAATTATAATAATAAAGATCTCAGAAATTGTATGGACTACACGAACAATCTAAAAGCAAATAAATCTCCTGATACGATGAACTACGAAACTTTACTAACGCTTTACGGTCCAATATCTGGACGACGACATCATCGATTACTACGAAAGGAAGCTCCTCCTCCTCCTCCTCATCATCATCATCATCATCATGACTCTCATGATGGTACTATCAATGTCGTTAGCACGAACACGAGCACCGGACCACCAGGTCGCGTATCTGGATTACGATTGCGAAGCGGTTCCAACAATAAAAACAACAAGAATATTCTTCATCGAGATGAAGTTGATTCATCTTCTGATTCTAATGAAGACGATAATACTGCAGTTGTTTTTAGTACCATACCAGATCATATTCGCAAGAAAAAAAGGGAAGTAGTTAAAGAATTACTTAATAAAAGAAGATATGATGATGATGATAATAATAATGATAATAATTCACACAAACGAGATGGATGGAACCTCGTCCATCGAAAGTTACACGGAGAAGAGTATGAATTGTATCTAGGGGAGGGGTACAAAGTACGCGTTCAATTGCTTCTAGTTTAGTATAGCTTATTTCGACTATATAAATATTACTAAATATATTTTTCATAAGTAGCTATATAATTTGAATACTTCGAAGTATATCAATATTCAATATTATTAGGGTCAAAAATTCCACAAAAAAATCTTATTAATTTTCTCTATATCACATTATTTTGAGTTGTAGTGTAGTGTAGTATCAAGACAAAAATACCGTTCACAAGTCCGAGCGTTCGATCGATAACTTCTAACTTGTATTAGACCCCACTCGGTATCAATCCTCCATTTGAAAAATGTCCTCACAAGGATATACTACATAGCACTCGACCTCAACTCACCTCTCTATCAATCGATATATAATCAAGAGAGAAAAGTAAAACGTCGCCAATCAATTGACAATGGACATAGTTTACTTTACTTTACTTTACTATCCCAATACCTCCTCCTCCTCTTCTGCCACCAGGAAAGGATTTGCAATCTCTTCCACACCCTCCTGTGGAGAAACAAGTGATACTTGAGTACCACGTACGACCACCAAACCAAGTTTTCTTTTCTTATCTGTTATTTTTTCATGATCCTCTGGATCTCTTAAATATTCTTCACAATCTTCTAATACAAGATTTACTAATTCATCATATCCCTTTAATGTTCCCTCAATTTCTCGTCCACCTAAGCATTTCACGTGAACTGTCGCATCCATTAACTTGGCAAGTTCAAGGATACTTTCCTTTCTTGGAGGTCTGCTCATATTTGTTATTGTTTGTTGTATATTTACGAATTGTTGATATTAATATTATTCGTGTGTTGCAGTAGTCGGTAGATGTAGGGTAGTATCGTTACTTTCCCATTTCGACATGTTGATTGTTTTTCACAAAAACGAAATGATTTACGATTAATGACTGACGTAGAGACGGTCTGTCAAAAAATATTTGCAAAGGATTCCCGGACCATCTTCCGTTAGTATGTCAGTCGTGTACAATGTACTAGCTAAGCACGTTTGGTCGATCTGCAAGGGGGAAAGGCAAATCTAAGACTATCTGTTCAATTTTCTTTTTTCTCATCTTTGTGTTTCGTAACAGATTTGAAGATTAACTAACGTTCTTGATGAGTAAAGTTACTGTACGCTTGGGTTGCAAGGTACACTAAAAATTTTAGAATGCGCGCAACCCCTATGATGTTATATATCATTAGCAAGCTCAACGGACAGAGATTCAGTTTTTAAAGCACTCCTGGCTTGAAAAAGTGTTTTCCGGAGAATAATTGAGTTTAAAAGAATAAGAAAGAATAAGCATAAACCTATTTTAACACAGTATAATTTCCCCTTTTTGTTGAGGAGTCAAAATTATGCGCGCATTAGTGCTTATCGCGCGTAACAAATAAAGGGGTTTAACGCATATTTCAGTCACGCCCCTCTGGGACTGATTTGTACAAAACCCTTGTCTTTACTGGGGCGCTCGACACAAGCTTCAAAAATCCATTTAAAACTAATCGAAAAATACCACTGCACGCATCACATTCTGCGCCGTGCAGTGGTATGCTTACTTAAGCCCAATTCCGAATAATTCACAATTTTTTTGGGGTCGCAGCGCGAAGTGGCCCACGCAACCCAAGCGTACAGTACATAAAAAATTCGAAAATTGAGTGCGAATTGCGATGAGAACGACGCAATAATAATACTTTCAACTTGTAGTCGGTTATAGTTTGAACTGGAGTAAAGTGAGAAGATATATATATATATATATATATACAGTATATATATAATATTTAAATACAACATTAGGCCTTACCATGACGAGGATCCACATAAGTCGCTCCTACTTTTTCTTTTTGGTGGCCATTATTAATGTGATCAGACCGAACACGGGCAACTACTACTGGATCTCGTCGTCATCGTCATCGTCATCGTCATCGAAATCATCATGTTGTTTCTTCGCTGATGCATACCGGGTGGGAGATGTTGTTGACGCTGATATTTCTACTCGATCTTCTTTGACAATCGATTTATTAATGGCCGATCAACCGTTGTTTGGACTTGCAAAGACTGTACATTTACCTCGTCTACCAGAAAGATTTTCTTTGTCGTTCGAAGAAGGTTTACACTCTATACCCTACGTCGATGGACAATTTTTACAGCAACTTCTAGTTACTTTTGTGTATAGTAAATCGGGGGGAGGAAGGATCCATTCTGTTACGAGTAAAGCCATTCAGTCTACTGGTTCCAATAGAAGGTTCGATCCAAAAAAAAAGATTGAAGTTGTATTCGATTGGATTGAAGAAGAAAATGTAGATATTGAAGCGGGAGCTACCGTTATGTTTCTTGCTGCATTCGTTGTATCGATCTTGTTTCTGTTACAATTATGTGTGACACAGGAAGAGGACGACGAAGGCAACAATAATAATAACAACAACAACAACAACAACAGAGATTCCTATTATAAAGGACGATAAAAGTAATAGTAAAGAAAACAACACACTATTCAACAGGACTAGACACGTAATAGTATAGTAGCTAATAGACAGGAGCTTTTTGAAACTATTTGTGCGATGCGTCCAATTTACTTGGAAGATATTGAGAGCAGTATAATAACTAAAAGGTAGATTTCACTTTAAGAAATATATACTAATATTGTTGTGCGATTTGAAATTCTATGAATGTTGTTCTTTTTCTCAAGAATTATAAAAATTTGGAATTTCGTGCGTAGCATGATATCAGTATTAATTATTAAGTATTAGATACCAAATGTGCCATAGCTAGGTGTATCTTAAGATTCGAAGAAGCACGAATTTTCATCCGATGCAAGTATCAAGTATCACTGTGTACATTAAATATTGTAGCGTCAATATTTTTATGATTTATCGTCAATCATATTATATTGGATTGTACCTTGATATGATTTCCTCTATACACTTGTAATTTACATCCATTTTCATCTTGATGAGTCGCAAAGAAACACTGACGACAAAGTCGGACGGGTGCATCATCGTCGTCCATTGGTGGGAATATCGTACAGGAACGATCACATCCACTTCGAGTTTGGGTAATGCGTAAATGACTTCCTCGGGATTTGTATTGCTGTTGTTCTTCAAAAGAAGCGAGGGACCAACACCGATTACATGGACCCCTCTTTGGATGTAAATTGTAAGCGAATTTGTTGGTGCATACACGAATGGTATCGACCGATAATAAGTCGTCATCAAGAACTTGGGATCGTTTTTGCAATCTTCTAATAGTAGATTGTGCACCGTGAGGCATCTTCGAATATAAAGAAAGAGCAGGAGATCTTAGCGGACTTGCTAAAGAATAGAAACCACGAAGAGGTGATCGAATGTTGCTTGATCGGTCGGGTGAAACGTAGCTAGTGGCACTAATGGCGTCGTGGTTGTTGATTTCTCCACGAAGAGGAGATTGTATTATTTCTGCTTTGTATGCTGGACCGAGACTGGATTGTTTGGACTTATTATCTCCTTCACAGAAAGAAGAAGAAGAAGATATGTCTAGTAGGTTGCGATTTTTACCAGGAGTGGACAATGATTTAGCGATGGATCGACCAGGAGATCCGTACCAGCTTATGACACTACATGCCATTGATCCCCCACCGCCATAAGAAGAACGACTGGTCTCAACTTTGTGTGGTGTTGTAGGTTTTTGACTTTGTTTGCGTCGACCCTCGCTTAACCTTTCCCTTGTCCTATAAAATGGAATTTTGCTAGGATTAGTACGAACTGGTGTTGCAGTTCGGGGAGTTCTCGGTTGCTCCGGTGTCGATATATCAGATAGCATTTTATGTGATTTTGAGATGGGAGGAGGCGGAGCTATAGAGAGAATAGCATCTTGGTCTTCACCTTGCGATTCTGTCGTTTGGCTATCATTAGACATTTGACGGCTTCGTCACTATTTATATGGAGCGCAGGGAATTTTAGTTGAGATGTAGGTGTCGAGTAACAATGATTACTCTTTTCCGATGCCTTCGATCGAACAGGCGAGCCACTCATGGTTGACATTGAATGCTGTTCAAAAGAAGGGATACTATGGTTAGAATCTTCATCCGAGTCGATGCTTAAATCTTCGGAAGTTGACTTGTGATTTAGTTCTTTCGGCGGATCGATATCGATATCTCCAATTAATTGCTTTTCGAACAGTGTAGCATTGATAGAAATATCTTTAATGTCTTCAGTAGCTTTTTCGTTTTCTGACGAGTCTCGAGATAATTCCATAGCGGTAGGATCAAAATTCTCGTGGCTTGACTCGTGAAGTAGTTCCTGAGGTGGATCGCTGTAGACAGCTCCAGTTAAATCTTTGTCGAAATCTGTAGCTTCGCAAGGAATATCACGAATGCCCTCGATGCCATCTTTGTTTTCTGATGAGTCTTGGTAAAAATCACGAATGTCCTTGGTACCATCTGTATTTTCTGACGAGTCTTGGAGAAATGTCTTAGCAGCAGGATCAATATCCTCACGAGACGCCTCGCCATTAAGTTCTTGGAGCGGATTGCTGTCAATAGCATCAATTAATTTTCTTTCACAACCTGTAGCTTCACATGTAATGTTTTTGATGTCAACGGTAAATTCCTCATTTTCAGATGAATCTCGAGATAAAGCCTTCGCTACAGGATCGTGCGGTCGACCAGATTCGATGCCAGCCGAAATTGATAAGAAAATTCCTGCAGAAGAATCTATAGACTGATTCAAGTCCAGAGAGGTGATCCTGCTTCTCGACTTATTTAACGGTTTGAATGAGAGGGGAGTACTATCAGGTTTTATGCTTGACTTGCATCTTTCGCTTTCAACTGATAGTTCAGATTGCAAAGTATCCCCAGCTCGACAAGCCTTTTTATCCACAACAGCTCGAACTGGAGAAGTGAAATCAGATTGATCATCCCCGATTCGTAAGGGGGATTGATTTGGTGACTGACCTATGGGACTGTCAGCTGTATCAAAGGACCCATCATGGGATGAGATTTTCTCTGGAGCAAAGTCAATTTTTTCGTCATCATCCATTGAATCTATTGTTTGGAAAAAGTTATCCAGTATATTATCAATCTTATTTCTATCATCCACAGCCAACATAGTTAGATCCAAGGTATCTTCCTTTTCTGGTATCTCTTTTTCCACCTCATTCTCAGATTCATCATCAGAAAAATTATCAAATTTTATAGATTTTTTACTGTCAGCTGTATCAAAGGACCCATCATGGGATGAGATTTTCTCTGGAGCAAAGTCAAGTTCTTCTTCATCATCCATCGAATCTATTGATTCAAAAAAGTTATCCAGTATATTATCAATCTTATTTCTATCATCCTCAGCCAACATAGTCGGATCCAAGATATCTGTAACTTCTTTTTTTGGTATCTCTTTTTTCACTTCTGGAGAATTTGTATACTCTTCATAGATATCGTTAGTGACAACAATCAGATGTGAATCGCTGTTAGTGTTTGATACTTCTTTCGTAGAAGATATCGATGGTGGAAATAGTTCCGATAAGCTGCCAACGACATCTTCACAATCATCCTCTTCGTTATTTTCTATCATATATGAATGGCTCGTACTATTCCCGAATGGATCTTCCTCTATATCCTCTGTATTCTTTACAAATTGTGTATCTGGTACGCAATCGAAAAATTCGTCGATCAACAATTTTTCTTCGTCTATCAGTACATCAAAGGAATCAAAAAATCTTTCGTCTGTATCTTCAACATACCCTGTTTCATACTTTATATTATGGATATTACTTTCCCCGTTGATGTCTTCGAGATCTTCCACTATTTTAGGTGATTGTTGTTGTTTTCTGCAGAAAAGTCGGCAATAGTCTTCGTCGGCATATTGGCTTACCCTTCGAATCGATCCTTCTTTTCTCCACAACAACAATTCCCTTTTAGTCGACTCTGATCGTTGTCTATCTTTTCCTCTTATCCTTTGAGACGATGGCGATAACGACACTTTATGGTGATGACTGTCATTAGTTGGTAATTCAGTCAATCTCTGGTTTTGCATGACATCAGTACAGCTAGCGCTGTTATCATTTTTTCTGGATTTGTGATGATGAATGCCTCGTCGTTGTATTATTGACAAACGGTATTTTTGCTTCATCTCATGGATCATCTCACGATGCTTTCTTAAGGAATCTGACACCTCATGGTTGGAATCATCGTCATTATCATCAGATTGAACATCGTCGTCGTCGCTGCCGTCGCCACCATCTTCGTTGCTGCCGTTCGTTGAGCTTCTACGAGTCCTAAGCTTCGATTGCGTCGTCGCCATCGTTTTGTGTATCGATCGACACGACACGACAGTAATGCATGTACCACTATTTGCAAAAAGGATAGCAGCTCAGTTTTGACTGCGCTTCAACAAGCCGTCGTTCCTCTCTTCTCGCCGTTTACTTTAAGTATAGTTAAGCGGCAAGTTACATAAGATGTAAGCATTTACCTTGCCCCTTTTATTGTTTATGTGATTGTAAATAGTATGGAGCAGTATACTGCATGTAGTACTACTGTGTATTATTTAAAAAAAGATTTATATTTTGCTTGAGTTTATTTTATGTTTCAAGAATGTGTCATTTTCAGTCATGAGCATTTCAATCACGATAATTCAAGGATCTGCGAGGTACTATAAAACAGGCACTACAAGTGTCAAACGTACAATAATGATAATTGCTACCGGTACTTCCTCCAGCGATGCAAATTTAGTTTGGTTTTTCCGCACGTTAAAATTAACACGCGAAAGGACGCTAAAACTTAAAATCTATTCACAAAATAGAGGGTTTAACATTATTTCTTTTCGTAACGGACATCTACAAGGTTAGCAGCAGAGTTCAGCGAATGGTCCATCTACTCATTTCCGGCGCAAACTCGTAACGGATCCCCATCGAGATCGCAAGATTGTGCCAACCAATTCTCCGGCACAGCACCGACGGCGCAATCATGGAGAACCTCGAAAGACAGCTCGAGGAGATCGAAGTGCTCGAAGCGATTTATCCCGATGAGCTGACAGTCGATGCTCGCATCCTAGAATCCGCGAGGCAACATCGAGATGACGAAAATGGCTTTCCAAAAACGCTGCTCTCGTTCACGATGCGTCTCGCGCGATTGGCGAGTCTCGAACCCGGCGGGAAGCTGAAACATACCCACCCATCCATCACTATCGAGTTTCCGCAAGAATACCCCGAGACTTCTCCACCACTCGTGTTCAAGACCTCTGGACTCGACACAAACTTGATGGCAATCCTCCAAATATGTCTGGAAGACCATTCCGGTGAAGAATCTACGATGCAACTCGTCACGTCCATCAACGAAAAAATCCAAACCCGAAACGAGTCGACGGTAGTGGATTACGAAACCGGAATCCAGAAAAGAGAGCAAGAAGAACAATCGCAATCCACTCTTTCCGGGTTGTATAGTCAGAAAGAAGTGGATCCCGATTCCAAACCAGTCATCGGCCGGCGAATCATCAATTCTCCCTACATTCTGAAACCTGCCAAGATCAAGGACATCAAAAAGTGTGCCGACGAACTCAAGCTCGGTGGATACGCCAAGGTGGGAAAACCGGGCATCATCGTCATCGAGGGTCCGGAAGAAGGCTGCAAACAGTACTGCCCGATGCTGGAGAACCGCGGATGGAAGCACCAGAAAGTCAAGGGCGAGCAGACAAAAGAGGGACCTGCCGGGGGGACCGTCGACGAGCTTCGGGGCATACGCAACGGTAAGAGTGCCGGCGGCTTCGAGTTCGAAATTCTGGACGGGGACACCACTGTGGCCGATCTTGGAAAGCTGTGCCGAGAGGCGGGCCTCGCGGATCTGTTCTTCGGGTCTCTCAACATCCACGACTCATCGGCGGAAGGCAAGGAAAAAAATACCAACAACAACACCAACAAAGAGGGATCTAGAAAAAAGTGCGGGAAACGATGACGTAACAGATGTGACGCGAACAGTATCAGCGGTCTCTCAAGTGATATTCCCACACCTCACCGCAGCAAAGACCACTATAGTCGTATTCTTTAATATTCTAAAGCCCATTGCGAGTCAATCTTGAGGCTCAAGGCTGCCGTTTTGCAAAACTGTCAACGACTCGGATTTTTAAAGTAAGCTCCATAGTCTTGGTAACACCTCATTTCATCAATAATATCCGAACACTGCAAGAATGGGAAGGTCTCTTGAACATCAGATTCATGCTGCACAACATTGCCAATAACTGGAAAGGCTACGATAAAACAGAACTCGAAGAAAACCTCAAACACATAACAACTTTTGAACTTGGTGGTAATATAGATCAGATATGGCATCTCAACGCTCAATCAATTGGGTATGATATGACTAATAGCCCCAATGACATTTTCCTAGATAAGTTGTCCAAGGGCTGCTATGTTTGGCCAGGAAATATCGATCATTTTTGTGCAGAAAAAATTCCCGTGGGCCAATGCCAATGCAGAAGAAATACGTTATTTTTCGATGTGATGCATATGTGCATGAGCAATCTTGGACCACGGACGATGGCTACATGGGCCTGCATACTGAAGTGTCTCTATTCCTTCGATGGTTGTACAAACGAAATGGAATGTAAGAAGTGCACAAGTATGTGCAATCATGATTTTTCACCCCTACTAATACTTCCGACCACGATTGATGACGCCTACGATCAAGCTATTCATTTGTAAACACGTACTAAGGCTTAAACAATAAAATAAATGTAATAGAAATATTGATGTTATTTTTTCTTTTCTTTTCATATATAATTTTTGTGTGTATATTGTGCTATGTTATTGACATATGGCGTTATAACATCATCGCATGACTCGTCCCGATATAATATGCACTCGCTGCAGAAAAGAGATGCCACAGACCATGTAAAATAATGTACGGTAATCCCTTTTCCCATACCCAACACATTAGTAGGCAAGATACACCAAGTATCGATGTTGCTATTCCCTCGATCGGTGGTAACGTTTGGTCGGCTACCATGTAGGAAATCCCGATTAGTATTGATGTTATTGCCAAAAAATAATCCAACAGAAGAGCAAGTTTCACTGTAGAGTCCTGGGTACGACCATATGGCTGCTGTAGTTGCGCGTAATGATATGCAAAACTCGCAAAGGAGCATAAATCCGTAAGGAATCCTAAAAGAACTTCACCCCGCAATGCTAATATAATACCAACAATTGTGTATGCTACGTTTGTAGCAAGGAAGACTTGACCAGGTATTGTTCTTTCACTATTTGGTGTCAAATCGGCATAGCTCAGGGCCCAACCGCCACTAACATCATCTAAAAAGTCAGCTGCAGGAGCGACGGCATTTTGAATTTGTTGTTGCAATGGTGGAACATCGTATGTATATGCGTCGTCGTTGTCGTTTGGTACTTTCTCTTCCAACCTTAGAATTGTTTTTTCGTCGAAAGCTGCTGCTTCCTCCTTATGCGCTAAAAATGATAATATATGATGATCTCTGATTACCCATGATGTTCTTCTGTTCGTCCGTACAACAAACGCTTCCGATAGTAGGATGCTAACAGAAATAAAAACTAGAACAGTGATATGAAAATGAGCCATCTTTACTACCCCCATGGAACTATTTTTATGCGGTGCTGACGAGATAATATTATGTTGAATGTGCTTTTGTGAATTCTGTACAAAAATGAAAAATAGATGTCGAATTTCAAATTGTTGTTCTTCTTGAATGATGGTGCAGCACGGCGGGATTATTTACGACTTACTTACAGTGTGGTTACTAGTTGTGCATGTTTGTGTATGTGATGATGACGTAATAATCAAAGCAACAAACAATCATAATTTCATGCCGAATTAAAAATGAAAAATTTGAGCGAAAGACCATATTTTCTCTCTCCCCCCCCCAAAGATAAAAAAAAATAAAAATAGCGGCGGAAACGGCGACACGTCATAAAAAGACTCGTCTTATATAAGTACTTAAGAGTACAATCATGATCCTATTTACCGGTACAATGTATCCGTAATCCGAAGGCAATAGCATTGGTCTTCCACAATCCACAAAATCTCCTTCGGGTCGTCGCGAAGTATAATTCCCACTGCACGACTTTCTTCATTAACTATATATTTTTCTTACGACGACGACACAAGGAACTTCTATCCAACGATGGTCCTCTCCTCTATGTTATTAGTGCTTCTGATACTTTCAGTAATCAACAATGTTGCTGTATCACAGATGTCACAGCACAACAATGGTGCTTCTGCTCCACCGCCGTCTAAATTAGGAGACGTTCTTATGGAGATACTCGACAGTAATAATGACAACAAGATCATTATGAGAGAGATTACAACCACATTGAATATGGTGGAACAACTACTTCAAGGTGGTGGCGACGAAGACGGCAATAATGGTCCGAACGAATACATTGTAATGGTTGGGGTAGCTAAAAAAGCCGCACCAATCGTGTTCCAACTCTTGGATTCTAATGGTGATGGCGCGTTAAGCCGATCCGAATTGAAGTACACTACAAAATTCGAGGAATCGTTAAACAGCGAAGGAGGCAAGATGAAAGGGTTTGTAATGGATTGCTTTAAAATCTTGGATTCTAATAGTGACAATCAATTGAGTGTGGAAGAATTGGTAAGTCACACCAGTAGTGCTGATAGCGATGCACTATCATCCATTGCAGTCAAATTTCACGAATTATTTCCGTTACGACCTACCGCGAAAGAACTAGAAGAATTTGTACAAAAGTCAGTTTTCCAATCCTTTGGAGAAGTTACAGTGGGTGAAGAAAGTATAAAATCCTCTGGTATAATGGACTGGTTAGATGCTGATGGAGATGGATACATTCAATTGAAAGAAGTGGGAAAATTCTACGTTGCGATCGGAGAGAAAATTCTTGGAACAACCGCAATGGTCAAACAAATAGGACCAATGCTAGCTATGCTTGGTGGTGCCGATATGCCTGGTATGATGGGGAATGAACTCTAAATTAATTCGACTTAGACTTCAACTACAACTACTGTAGTCCCGGTATTATTTAGAGTCGTGTTGTTATGGCTAAACCTCCCTGTCTTTTTCGTTAGAAAATAGGAATCTATAGTATTAGCATCATTAAACACTAAAACGACTTGTTAGCATTATACCATATCTCGTCATCTAGATTTTTAATACCTTTCTCTACAGTAATTACGTTCTCGTGAGCACAATGATAGAAATCATTGTTTTTTGTGATCTTCATATAACTTGCCAGTAGACAGGACAAAAATCTCGTTGCGTGGGTATCTTGTGTTTTTATATGAGGATTGTTGGTATGCACCATCTCCAATCTACAAAATAAATATACGACAAAGATTCGGCGAATGGGGAAACTATCAAGTATTATTTTATACTGAATGAATCTCTTTGTAAAGAAGAAAGAAAAGCCATATATCAAAACATCATGCATTTTATTAGATTAATTGTACTGTTACCCCAAGCATTTTTAATTCGGTATTTAATTTTCAAAAAAGATAGATCAATTTCTCATTATTTCTTTTTCAAGCGGTTTTGGTTCGTTTGGCATCATCTGTAGCATTCAGCTTCGAATCTTCTCCATCACCGACATCCTTTCTCTTTTTCTTCTTTTTCACAACCATCATGGGCTTGGCGGCGGCTGTTTTTGTATCGGCGTTAGCGTCGTTGATAGAGATAGATGATGTTGATGCAGGTCCGAAACCGATAGACGTGGTCACTCCAGTATCTTCATTGGTAACGGAAGCAAAAGCAGCAGCACCACCACTACTTGCATCACTCAACGCAGCTGCTTGTTTTTGTGCATTCACTCTGATTTGGGCCGCTTGGAAGACACCTTCTTGTGATCGTTCGGACTCGTCGACTGTTTCTTGGATCTCATCAAGCATTTGCTGGATGTCAGAAACAACATAATCGGTAGATTCTGTATCGGACGGAGGATGAGATGATACCATAGTTGCAACCGTCATTCTCAAAGCGTTTAAAGTTTGTGATGCGATTGCAGCGGTCGTGCCAGATTTGAAATCGTCGTCATATAAACCAGTCGTCTTAAAACCCGCGGGAGCAGAAGCAGCTGTAGTAGTATCGGATTTTTTGGAGGCTACTTGTTGTCTGGCTTCTGATAAGATCGTCTCCGGTTCCACACCAAATAGTGTTGCCAAGATACGACAAAAGGTCTTCGCACATTCCACGTGCTGTTGGATTCCCTTTTCACAATGTTCCTTGGCCAAAACGGCTGCATTTGCACTGTTGTTTGGGGTGGGGGCAGCAGCAGCAGCACCGGCTGCAGCTGTATCGTTACCGTTACCATCATCACCAGCAAGTTGCTTCTGTAGGTCACTACTACTTGTTAGGTATGTTAATCCTAAATTGAATTGTGTATCAGCGATCTTTCGATCTAAGTTACGTTCAATATTATTTTCATCTTTCGTATTATTGTGTTGCAGTAAAATTTCCAAACACGACGTGTAATCTTCAATGGACGGAGAATAATTGCCATTGATTCTTTCTAGGTCACCTTCACGCAAATAGATTTGTGCCAAGTCGCTACAATAATAATAATAATAATAATAGTAGTAATAATAATATTATTTAGATGGAACAAGAGACAGATAAAAGTGAGTATTCAATATGTCAGTAAATTGTATTTTCCTTTTTCGACAAATACATCAAGTTATACATTCATTTTTTAACAACAAAGACGACAACAGCAACAACAATTTTTTATTTCGAAAAACATCAACTACTGTAACTAACTTACAGCTGGAGTTTAGCAACATCAGTTTCCGATAGAACATTTCCTTCTCCAATCATTTTTTGAATGATATTCCTAGCTAAATCAAGATTCTCCCATGCAATTTGAATATCCTCCGCAAAATCTACGTCGGGTTGTTGTTGCTGTTGTTCGGTACCACCACCACCACCACCCTGATCTGACGACAACGATGATAACATTTGAGCCATGGGAGTGTTGTTATTCTCGGCAGCAGCAGCAGCAGAAGCAGAATTAATACTGGAATTATTTTCTACAGTCATACCACCATTATCTTGCCCATCTTCCTTAGCTTCTTCTAAACTATACAATAATGTTGTACCGTACAGGTAATGGAATGGTGCAACAGATCCATTGAATTCAATTGATCTTTCCAATTCTTCATATTTTCATTTCCATTAGTATTAGCAGTTAATGATAATCTAACCCGAAGTTCCGTTTTGGTATTTTTTAATCCTTGTTCTATTAATGATAATGCCTCCTCAAAGTTACCAGCATTTAATAATTGTTTCGCTAAGGCATAAATTTCAGACATCGCTGATGAAAAATAGGTAGGTATTGTTGGAGTATTATTACCTGCCCCTGTTGTACTTGTACTTGTATTTGTACCTGCAATTGCACTTGCTGCTTGGTTTCCTTCTTTTGCTTCCTGTTGCTGGCTGGCACATCAGCAGGCGCTTCTTTCATCATCGTCGGCGGATCCTTGAGTTGTGGTAGTGCTTGTTGATTATTCTTGGAAGATGCTGTATTGTCTTCACCCTGATGCATCTTTTGATTGGAAGGGGATGTTTTCACTGGTTGTGCTGCCATAGTATAGTAGCTAGTCAAGAAGTCAAGAAGTCAGCGAAAGGAAAGGAAAGGAAAGAGGAGGAAAATAAGCGAAGGAGAATACCGGTATACAGTAGATCAAATACAAACAATAAAATACCGGTAAGAAGGAATGATGTAATATTATTATTATTTTGTTTATATTGTTGGATGTCGAGTTCACTTTCATTGCGTTCCAAAAAAAATGTTTTTAACCGGTTCTCTTCCGTATACGTACCGTTACTTTTTTCTGGCGCGCTTTGCATTTGATTTTATATTGTCGCGCCCATTTTTTTCTGTGTAACATTTGGTTTCCGGGTTCTCTTTCGTCGTTTTTCTCTTACTGTTGCTATGGCTATACAGTATGACAGCTAAATCTCAACTCAACCTTCGCGCCATATTTTATTGAGCATGGCTGATTAAGACTAAGTTAAGCCCTAAATTACTCATTCACTCACGAAACAAAAATGTTGGTTTGTGATTGATTTTTCACTGCTATTTTTTCTTTGTCATTGCTAAAAACAGTTCTTGGACCAGGCATACTTTTGAGTATTTTCAACTATAAGACTATCACTTTCTTAAACTCAGAGACTGGTCCTGACAGTTCAGCGGTGTGAATGGCTTTTTATTCTTCCTTTCTTGTCTTGTCAACAATGATTTTTTTTTTTTGCATTCGTTGTTTTTGAGACTGGTATTTTCTTAGCCGAACATATCTAGTATTATTATTCTCCTTCATACCTCATAACTTACTTACCCTGAACATACTTCATTGGAGCATCCTCTCTCACTCACGACCACTCTCATCAAGTGTAGAATTCTTACTTGTAGTAATCTTTTCAGATCTCTTTTGAGTCAGTCAGTCAGTCTGAGTTTTATCTTCACTAATACAGTACTCTACACTCTTTTGTTGTCACCGGTAAAAAGGTACTGTAGGAGGTATTTATACGGCGTTGTTTCAATTTTTCAACCGGGGTCGTCAGGCTTTTTTTACTTTACGGACGTACGTACCTCTCTCTAACTAGGTAATAGCTAGTACCCGGCCAGTACAATAATGTCATCATCATCACAACGATCGTCCAGAAGCGGAACGTCATCTTCATCATCATCATCACCATCGTTCTATAGTAGTAGTAGTAGTCCCGGTAGTAATGGTAATAATATAAGTACTACCTCATCGCTGACGCAACCGCATGGTGTAGGAATGACGACGGGATTGGGATTGGTTACTGAAACTGGACGGATCTTAACAGGGAAATATCTTGAAAAAGCTTCTAGTAAGGTAAGCAAATATGAAAGTTACAAGTGTTTTTTTCTTCTCGAATTTGAAATTTATTTCCGTTTGTTGTCGTTCGTGTGATAGGTCCTATCTATGTTGTTACATTGAATATATATATATATATATATATATATATAAATTATATATTTACTATTATTATTATTATTCTCACTCTCTTCACTTCACACACACACACCCGTACGAATCGAATCGAACCGAATCGAACCGTTTTGCGTTTTCTATTCTTCTTCCCCATAACAATAATAGAAAGATTTAGTACTACGATTACGTAAAATATTATATCTATTACGTGAAGATGATAGTATTGAACCCGACAGTGATGAATGTCCTGGTTTAGCTGCATTATGCTCTTCATTAACACAATATGTCAATCATCGTGATAAGGATGTACGATTATATACAGTTGCAGCATGTATGGAGTTATTTACTGTATATGCACCAGAAGCACCATGGAGTGAATTAGAAACAATTGATATATTTAAACAAACTGTACGTCAACTTGCAAACTTAGCACATAGTGGACAACAATCGAATAATAATAATAATAAAGATTCTCCAGAATTAACTCAAGGTACAACAACAAGTGGTAATAATGGTGGTGGTGGACCACATTTTTATCAATATTATCGTATCCTTGAACTATTAGCAGAAGTTAAAATCGCTGTTGTATTAGTCGATCTTTCAAAGAAAAATGATGATGATATTAGTTGTGATGATGGCGATGACGATGACGATGACGATGACGCTAGTAGCCTAAGTCACGATGACGATAGTGATATTGATGATGGTGACGATGAAGACCTCAATGTTAATGTTAACAAGAACAACAAGAAACACAAGAGCAACAGTAGTCAACGTCAACGTAATACTACTATTGCCAACAAGAAAACAACCACCACCACCATCACCAGAAAGAAAAGCAAGGAAAATAATAATATCAATTATGAAGCACTTCAAGTACTAACAGAATTGTTTCGTACATTATTACAATCTGTTAGAAATGAACATCCAACAGAAATTTTCGATTTTTGTCAAAAAACATTGACTTCGTGTGTCGAAGAATTTTTTGAAACAACTATATTACCTGTGCCGATATTGGATGAAATATTAGTATGTATTGGACAAGGTCCACGTGTATTAGTATTACAACATCAAAAAAAGAAACAACAGCAACAGGCAACTGCAACTGCAATTCAACAAGACAATAATAAGAAAGGAAGAAAAGGACGTAGCAAGAAGGCAACCGCATCTACTACTACTAGTATACTCCTACTGCTGCTGTGGCATATGTTCAACAAAATAATCCATCGTATATGGTCGCTTCGGCTGTTGTTCGTGCCTCCGTGGAACGATTATCAACACCAATCGCATCCTTATTGAATGGATTAGTTAATTCTGATCCACGTTCGATTGAAAAATCAACTATATCCAATCATGTATGTGAAAGCAACGACGATGATGACGATCACAACAATAATAAAAGTAAAAAGGACGGTGATAATAATGTTTCTGATATGGTATTAGAGATGTCATCGAATATAGGTATACCACAACGACAACAACAGGATGTACACGCAATGAGTAATGTATATTGTGTCATATTAGAATTACAACGTGTCGCACCTGCTATATTAACAACCGTTATTGGAAACTTAGCAAGTCACGTTGAAACTCTCGACGCTGATCATCGTTGCTTAGTTGTACAAACATTAGGAAAACTTTTTGCTGGTACCGGTAGTGGTGGTGCTGCTGCTGCTGCTGCTGGCAGCAGCAAGAATACTAGCAGTGCAAATTTGACCGTTGCATATGAATACAATCCATGCTTCCGTCGTTGGTTAGCACGAAGTGGTGATCGGATTGAAGATATTCGTCAAATTATGTTGCCACATATGATTGCATTGACAGAGGCTGGGAGTAGGTTACTCCGTAATGATCAATTGTCTACATCACCACAAGCTGAATTGGCGCGAGAGGTACAAGACGCATTAATTGTACGTCTTACCAATGACCCATCGAAAACATTAAGTCTTCAGATCATTCAAGAATTGTGTACTATTTCATACAATCATCGTAAAGCACTTTCTCGGAATCTAATGGACCATGTCGGTTTAAAGGTATTGTCGAAAGTTCATTTAGAACGTAAGAATGCATTGACTGGACTTGTTCAACTTTACTTTCGACAATATATCAGATTTCATTTATCGACCGTTCAAGATGGAGGGGATGATTGCCCAATTGAAAATGTTATTCAAGTATTTAATAATTGTTGTCGTCCCAACAGCAAATACAACGGAGCCGGCGCTACTGCTGCTACCACTAGTTTGATTGCGGCTAGATGCAAGGCATCATCCTCGTCTAAGCTCTTATCACCAAAACGGACCCCTAAAAAGAAAAAATCGACAGGAAGAGGACGTTCACGACGACAAGCATCGGAGGACGACGACGACGACGATTATGACGAGGATGAAAGGATGCGTGGCAACAGAATCAATCGACTAAACGAATACGGCGGTGGTGATGATGACGATAATGACTTTTCGTATTACCAATGGATTCCATGTGTTCTATTTGAATCTACCAGCTACACTGATATTATCGATTCAGAGATGCGTTCACGGGTCGTTCAGTTGATGGATGAATTACTCTTAGGTTCTTCTTCGCCTCATCCTGATAATCGCCGTCATTTGACATCAACAGCAAGAGCTACGGGGTTAGCCGTGGTAGTTGATGCCGTCCGTAACCAATCACTATCGGCTTGGAATGGGATGGTGATATTGCAATCTGAACGTGCCAAGTTACAGAAAACCTTACGAGCTTACCTCGATGCGAGAGCAGATATACGAAATCATGGAACAGGTACGTTTCCCCCCTTTCCTTTTTACTGCCACTTCGATTTTACCTTCGAGACATAAAAGAGAATAATGATAAACCACACTATTATGCCCTTCTAACAAACTTTTCTTTTTTCTTCTCTATTTATTCCATTTTGATCGACACACACAAACTACAGGGTCAGAAGAGCATTTTGTCGCTGATGCGAAAGCCAAGGATCTATTAGAAAAGGTGTCTAATATGATCCCCCCACCAAGTGGAGCTGCTCCTGCTCATGGAAAACTGCATGCTGTCTTAGAAAAATTCCATTCCATGAAGGACAAGCATATCTTTCGCATTATATCATCAATCACTAACCCAAGCCACTCTATCAAGGCTCGTGCTAGAGCTCTCGACGATTTGCCCAAGCGAGTAAAGTCAACGGCCGGGGATGCTGTTCAAACATGGGTCAAATCTTTAGCGAAACGCTGTGCCATGGGGGATCTAATCAATCACGACATTATCCATCATTGTGTCTTGCTAGCCCAGGAATGTCTCCGAGGAGGAGAATTTGAGGCTGCTCATAAATTCTTAGTTTGTGTTCAACTAGCAGCGGATTCATTCCCATCATTGTGTGCAGAAGAGGAAGTCTTCGATAACCTGACTGAAATTTTCCAAGAATGCAATAGTATGATCTCGTCGTCTTCATCGTCGTCATCTCATCAAAAGAATGAAATTGATCAGTCTACTATTATGACCATACTTAGCGCCATACTTGCCTCCGTGTCACCATACAGATCCTCCTCCGAAAATGATACACCTAATTTATTGGAGGATGACTTCCACAAGAAACTCGTTACTCTCTGTCGAGATGGAACTCCAGAACAAGCTCGACACGCGGTTGCAACAATGGCAGCACTATCGATGCCAAAGGATGGCATGGCATTGACACAGGAACAGACCGACACATCTTTGTCGTTGCTCAAAACTCTTGCAACACCTTCTCGGTTAGCCATTGCGTCGACTGGTTCCTCCACGAAGTTAGTATGTGTATTGGTGGCTCTTGCTGAGTTGGCCGACCATGCACCTACGGTATTTGAATCTTCAAGTCGTGGAACGAATGCTCTGAAGTTTGCCCTCGAGAAGGTCTTAATGGGTCGGGCCCATTCAACTGCGAAGAACGATGACGATGATGATGATAATGGAAGTTCCAGCTCCGATGACGACACTGAAATTGAGGAGACCAAGACACCCAAACGTGGTAAAAACGGAAGGAAATCAAATAATGTTTCCAGCCACCTCAGTCCTACAACTGCTGATACAAGTCTAGTGGAAGATGATAATTTGTCAATTTCTTGCCGTACACTTTGTGCCGCGATGGAGCTATTGGCCACCTTTATTCGATCCAGTGTTTTTACAGCAAAGAAAATGAAGACCGTTCTACCTAAGGAAAGTATTGTCCTTATTGGGAAAGTGTTTGACATCTTATCTCAAATACTGCGGGATCAAGGGATGCCGCCATCTTCTAGGGATCGTAAGATGTGTAGTCTTCGTCAAGATTTAGCTGCTTTACGACAATGCGCGGCAATTCATCTTTTCCGTCTGTGTGATACACGCCTGGGACTTGACCAAAAGTTTCTTACTACGGAAAAGTGGGGTATTTTGGCCTCTAGCTTACTCGACGATGAGTGTGTCGTCAGGAAAGCAGTGATGGAGGAGCTAGGTCTGATGCTCACTGGTCATGGGAAGTATGCGACGAAATTAGGAATGGGCATGCCAATGGCTCCTCGTTTACGTTTTGTTGCAATGTCAGTGCTTTGCATCGACGGAAGTCATGGTTCGCATTCCAGGGGAAATGGTAATGCTGCAAACATCGGAAAATCTGTCAAGAATCAAAAAGGGAATGTAAATGGGAGTATCGAAAATTTGAGAAATATCTACGAATCAAGTGCTGCTCAATACCGAGCGCAAGGACCGCAAGCAGAAAAGCAATTCGAGGCACGCATCAAAGCAACAGTTATGCCAGAATATGCTGTGCCGTATGCATTCCATCTCCTGAGTTACCGACACGAAACACCGTCAAACACAGGTCTGGGTAGTTCGAAAAATAAGGATGATGAAGAATTCGAGATCGACGAGGGTGGGCAGAAAGTCCTTAAAAAGCGTTTGAAGGCTATTTACGACCCACTCGTCCTCCAACTTGGTGCTTCTGCTGATAACATCAGCTTCCTCCTTCGTATGGCCGAATTACTTGCAAAGCACCAGCCTATTGGTTTCTCGTCAGCAGGCTCGAGAAGTAGTGACGATGGTAAAAAAGAGCGAAACAAACTGACAAATATCTGCGCGACTGCACGAGAAGTCTTACTATCCTACGTCAAAACAGATGCAAATCTAGATACTCACCCTGGTGCGATTCTTATTCCTGGAAATCTCTTTCGCAAGCTAGAAAATCGAAAGAGGACAGTAAATACATTATCTTCCTCTACCGCTGGCTCTTCTCCAATTCTGGATGCGATGATGCAGAATGAAGATAGTAGTGACCTTGGCAAACATAAAAATAGCAGTCGAAAGGCTCTTCGTAGATCTACCGATAAATCCATTCACGATTCGAACGACAAAATGCGGCCTATCAAGCATCACAACGACACCCCCACCGGCAGTACAAATCACGACGAGGAATTTGGCACCGGCAGCAACGATGAAATGTATGAAAATGACACTTTGGACCCAGCACCCGAAGGTAAAAAAGCACCTATTAAAGACATGACGCAGAAAAAACACTACAACAATATGCAGGAAGATGACACCTCTGATAGCCGAAAGGCAACAAGAAGATCTACCAGATCTATCAAACACGACGAGGACAGTGATTCCAAAATGTCTTCTACTGACAGCCGGAAGGCACTCAGAAGATCAACCAGATCTCGAAAGGACAGCGACTTGAAGATAGCTGGAAGCAATGAGGATGACATTGACCTTGCAGAGAATGGAACGAAGACTTCTGAATCGTCCCAGAGTATCGTTACAGATAATCGCGATGATGCTTCTACTTTAGAAAATGGGACGGACAACAAAGTGGGCAAGAGAAAGTCATCGATTCGACCTGAAACGCCAAAAGGAAGCGTCGCTGATAGCCGTGTACATTTTTCTCCTGAAGTTGAAGTTGATTTTGATTTTGGTGTGTCACCAATTATGGGGAGGAGAAGCAGCTCACGGAATTCTGGCAGTCGCTCTTTAATGAGCTCGGCGGAAACTAAGACTAGAGGCACGACCCCTCCATCTGATTTAAGATTTACAGCAACCGCTTCACTTGCTCTAGGGGCTTCACCCGATACAACTACCAGCCCGACACCTGTTAGCGCATCTATGGCTAGTAAATCATCTGGTCGTAAAATGACGCAACCTCTTGGAGACAAAAGGAAGGCTGTCCATTCTCAGTCTCGATCGAAGCGTGTTACAAAAAAGCTTGCTGCGGTTGATGATAAAGAAAATCCGAAGAAGAAGCCGAGAAAGCAAATTCCAAATCAAATAAAAATTGTCCGTAGTACGAAGGTCAAAGCTAACGTTTCTAAGACTAAGAAGATTCGTCCTACTCGAAAGCGCAACATCAAAAAATCTACAAAAGCGACTGTGGATACGTTTGACTTTGATGGCTGAGTAATGAATGGAAACCAAATAAAAATGCAAGAATAAGTTGCTCGTTGGCTTCGTTTCTACCATATTATTTTTGATTAATTGTGATATAAAAATTGAACTATAGTAAAATCTATATTTTATGTCTAGATCATCATTCGTTGCAATAAATTAGAGAAGTAGAGTAACTTTTTACGAATGGTCCTGTATTGGATGAATAGTTAACCAGTTTGTTAAGTAGCATAGCATCGTATGATTTACGTGAAAAAGACGGATGTCGTCTTTTACTTCTCGACCTCCATACATCGGGTAAGTTTTTTGGCACCATCGAATTCACACTCACAGTCGCAACCACTTACTGGGCATTTTTTATGCGTTGAAAACCAACCTAATATATGATGAGCATGTCCACCATGACGGCACCTGTTGAAGAAGAAGAAAAAGCGATAAGAATGCCAAAGCGAAGGCAGTAAACAGCAATAGTTAGCTCCGATTCGTCGTTAGTGTATCGGGGGGTACAGAAAAATGTTTATTATTCATGTGTGATATCCAGTCTTACCTCATACACCACGTATACCATTCTGCAAAATTCATCGAGGAAAGAGAAGATAGGTCATCAGCTGAAGCAGCATTTGTTCCTTTTTGGCGAGCCCTAGTTAATTCCATGTATGGGTTAAGAGACCCCATCGAAAGCAAGCATATCGAACAACGGGGGAGAGGCTTTCGGCATTGAGGACAGCAATTAAGTAAGGGTTGCATCTTCGACAGCCATTGGTTCGTGATGCCCTCATTTCTTTTGAGTGAGAGCGGCGACGAACAGTAGTTACATCTAGCTTCCAATTGCGCGGGAATACATGGCAGTATATCTGGATCTGGAGGTCTTGGACTTTGTCGCAACCGTGGGTTCGGAAGGCGTCTTTGGTTACTTCCTCCTCCTCCACTGCGAGCCTTGACACGACGCAATACTTCAGCCCTGTCCACATCAAACATTGCACGAGTTTGCCACATTTGCCAATAATTTAGTAAACCTCTGTAGGACTCCACCCATTCAAAACAAATCTTCCTCTCGATTGCCCAATCTGACGGAAGTATAACACGGCTCACAACTAGTGCTGCCGTCTGGACATCAGTGTACTGGTCAACAAATGATTGTAATATCTTAATCCCAGGTTTCAATAGAGACGTGATAGCTAATCCCTCCAAATCCCCTTCATTTTGGCATATCTCGACACATCTGTATAAGTATGTCATTAACTCTTTCTTCTCTAGAAACCGACAAGAAAATGCAACACGGTCACATAAACTTAGTTGGGAATTTTCTAAAATCTTGACAAGACTTTCAATGGTTCCTGCATTCATTAGAAATTCACAAAGAGCCCGAAGATAAGCTATTCTACTATGCTTCGCTTTAGTTGATGATAGATCATCTCGTAATAGCAAACTAGAGCAAGCTCTTCTCCACACACCCCGCTGAGATTCAGTTTTTCCGCCATAACCTGCAATGCACATAGATATTAAGTCTAACGTTTCGGCGTATTGTAAGCTTGCAGCTAATGCTATGCTGTCCCCTTCCGTTTCACGTGACTGTAGTCGTATTGATTCAGATGCACGTTGTAACGCTTCGACAGCAGCTCCAACATCCTCGTGCCAGACTGCCAAAGCAGCCGATCTTTCATGTTCTCCCAATGCCTCACATTCTGCCATAACTATTGTGAGATCAAACTTTCCAGCCCAGCCACACATGGATAAAGCTACCCGTCTTCTAGGGCTGTCGTATATGTTGCACGCAAAAGTTTCCGAAAATATGGTTTGTTCATCTACCGTATCATTTCCATCATAGTTCTGAGTATTTATACCCAAAATTTGCATAATTCCGGTATTCAATAAACCCTTGGCCATCCTGAGATCTTCGTTGGTGTCCTCTACCTCTTGGAACGACAGCGACTCCACTCGTTCAATCCAGCTCCACAACCTCAGTAACGCATGATTGCTGTACTTAGGTAACAATGATGACCTATATCCATCAATATTTTCGTCACTTTCAATCTCTCTCGACATCAATTTTATATTGAGTCCTGGATCCATTGAATATGGATTTGTTTGAAGACATCGAGCACGTCTCATCATGGTTGCGGAAATATCCTCGTCGTCTTGCTGCATTTCGATACCATTCTTCTTCATCATAATTTTTTCCATTGCAGATGGACCCTCACTTGTTTTACCCATGAACAAATGAGGACCCAATGCATGAACTAGACGACCATCTCTCCGCGAAATGGCAAGGGGTGCATTAGTATCTTTTGCCATATCTACGATTGTTCGATCTTCCAATACAGCCAGCATACGTTGGGGATACAGTAGGGATAACAATCTACCTGATCGATTGCAATCTTTCTGACTATCATCATTAATGTTTATTTCGCCTTCTTTTTGTTCCTGCACCATCATTGCATTACTGTTACTGCTGTCACCGTCGATAGGAACGATGGAACCATCGTTTGGTTGAGCAGCTCTTCTTTCCTTCCCTCGATATAAGGCAATGGCTTTGATGGTTTTCCCCGCCCTACTGACACGATTTACTCGCACCAGATTAGGACGAGAACCTGAATTGGTGTCATACTCTTGTACAGATTCACCAGTTGCAACCGAGAGCATACCAGATTCAAGCATACTCCATTGGATAGCCTCAGCCTTCGTTTGTTCTTTCCGTTGCATAGACATCGTCCTCATTGATGCATTACTAGCAATACTATCAGCAGTGCCACTTGTGTTTATATCATTACTGGTTAGCCTGATTTCACTCACAACAGAATCCATTCGTCTTATATCAAATAACTTAACGGGTTCCCCAACAGCACGACAGAATGTTGCCATTATATTTGGACGGAATGGATGAACTTCTATACCATGTACACCAGATTCGTGCGCATGTGCCGAAAGAGGTGGAAGTTTGTTACTATCATCTGTTAACATACGTAAATCGTATAATTGGATAGTTCGTTGTTGTCCTCCAACGGCTAATGTCTGTCCATCCATCATCCATGCAAGAGATGCCACTGGACTGTTATACGCAAATTTAGACAATGGCATGGTATTTTTTTTATTATCTACTATGTCCCATAGAAAGCAACAATATTCTCTATCACTTGCACCAGCACGCATACTGATTGGACCACCACGTCGATTATGATGATGATGATTCGAATGGTGATTCTTAGTTCCACCAGAAATAGTTGTATTCGTCCCTACTAATCCAATCGCAACGTGGTTAGTTTGGACAGCAGTCCGCCAAGCCACAGCCGATGCCTTTCGATGATGTCGGGGTGTATGGAAATATTCGATCGGTGATGCTGAGAACAAATCATCGTCATCACCATTATTGAAGGTAGAGCTTTTTGCTACGCTACTACTACTCGTGTTGTTGTTCCCGATATCAGAATCATCATCATCACACATGATAGTTGCCGTTGTTGTTCTTTCGATTGCATTGAATTTATGAATACAAAGCGCGCCGGTGGTAGATCCTGTCGCTGCCATCAAAGTATTCCCACTGCTATCGTAATTACTTACTATAGTCGATGAAGCTAGATCTAAACAAGTGGAAGCAACAGAAATTCCAAGTGATGGGAGTCCTCGGGACACGGCAACGGTACGAGTAGTAAAAAACTCATCATATCCGCGACTGCTAACATCATCGTTGTCGTCATCGTCGTCACCATTTGGATTCGTTCTTATCTCAACTCGCCGCAATTCCATCATGATAGGACCGTTCGTCGACGACATCTTATTTGCACCACCACCCCGCTGCTTTCCACCAACACTAATACTGCTGTCGCCGCTACCGCTACCACTACCACTACCATAACCATAACTTTTGGCAATGCCACTATCACTATTATATTTTGCTTTATTATTCGTCGTCGTCGTCGAAGAAGAAGAAGGAGAGACACAATTAATTGTTGCAACGATGTCGTCGTGCAATAAATCGGGACAAAACATAATCTGAGATGAAAGGGCTACACCCCCACCAACACCTCCTACTCCGGTGGATGAGTTGTTGTTATATTTTTATTATTGTTGTTGTATATCTTCGAGTCATCGTCTGGAGTGGCTGCAATAGTAGTCAATTCTCCCAACGAATACCCTCCTCCTCCTGTTGCTGTTACTGTTGTTGATAAAGACGGTGTTGTTGCATTTGTCGTAACTATGTGTTCCCCCACAAGTGACGATGACATACTACTAGCCCTTCCATATGTAGTGGTATAATGAGGAGATGTAGATAGAGATGATTTTGATGGTGCACGGATATTGTTATAATAATTGGCATTCATTGGTGGATAGGGAGCGGCAGGAACGACATTATTACTGGTATCGATAGCGACAGCTGAAAAGGATGATGTCGGGACAGCATCACTGCTTGCATTCTGATGCTGCTGCTGCTGCTGCTGCTGCTGCTGCTGCTGCTGCTGCTGCTGCTGCTGCTGTTGATTGTGAATATACTCACTCATGTCTAAATTAGCGTTGGTAAGTAATCTCTCTATCTCTCTCTCTCGCCCTTCCAACAAAAAGATATGCATTAACGATGTGATTGACGCCGCGAATGCCCCGAGACGACGATCGTTCGAGTTATGAAGAAAATCTTTCATACAGTAGGATTGATTCAATTTAGGGGAAATATCAAATATTAGGGGACATTGAAGATAACTGAAATTATGAATTACCTAACCTGCAGGCTATGATGCCCCCCTTATTCCTTACACAAAACTTATGAAACAAGGAACAAGGAACAAGGAACAAGCAAGATTTCTATTTAAAGATGGTGGTGAAGAGTGAAGAGTGAAGAGTTTCGAAAGTTATTGTGCTGTTGTGCTATTCAAAAGAACGTGAGAAGAGTCGTAGGCGGACCTACAAGTACGAAGATCTTCATAACGCTACAGCCACTAAGCTTAATACTAGTGCTGAAGAATTGATCATGCTGTCTGGTATTCGATCTGGAAAGGCGAAAAAGAAAAAAAAGGCGAAGAATATTTCTCCGAGTCAAGAAGACAGTAGTGAGTCGACTGAACAACAACATAATATCAGTAGGGACGACAACCAAATGACAGCACCACGACGAAGGATTATCGTCGTAGTGATGGTAACTCGATTATAAAAACAAAATAATAATGACAATAATTTGTCTGTTGCAGAAAAATTAAAACAAGCATTAGCATCAGGAATTCCATACCAAAACAACAACGCATCATCCAAACCACCACCTGCGTCGTCTACGGCATCTAATGCACAAGCGAAGTCGTACATGAAACGAGTTACCGATAATGCTACAGTTGCTGTAGATGATAAAACAAACGAGGTGGTAATTCTAGGACCGGGTTCACAATTTATCGGTAAGCGAGAAGAAGATATGACAGCTACCGAACTCGCCGCGAAGGAACGAGCCACAGGAGGGGAAAACTCAATGTCTTGGAACGAACATATGGCTCGAGATATAATGCGAGTGGGTAAGAAACGAAAAATTAAAAGTAAGACAGCTGCCGGGGAAGATAGTGACGAAGAAGTTGAACGAATGAAACGCCATATGCCCGACTACAATGTCAATAATGATACGATTAGTGAAGCAAAATCGGCCAAGCAAATCGAAAAAGAACAACAACGTGACCGTCGACGGCAGATAGACCGGTACGAGAAACAAGAAAAGTTTACTTCTATGTGCTCCTGGTGGATCAATTCAAGTAGCTTCACAAAGCATCGACTACTAGCCTTCGGGAAGCATGTTTCACTTATGATGGCTCCTCCAAATCTATCTTTGATTCCAGGACATCAATTTTATCTTGTTCCACTCAAACATGCGACGTCAATAGTTGATTGTGACGATCATGATGTGCAGGAAGAAATAAAACATTTTCGTAATAGTCTTGAAAATGTGTACGCCAAAGAAGGGAAAGGTATCGTCCTATGCGAAATGGTTTTACCAAATAAGGGGTTTTGGCAAACGAAGGTAGAAGTTATTCCTGTTCCATTTTCACAACTACAGGATGCACCAATTTACTTTAAATCTGCTATGGTTGAACAAGCGGAAGAATTTGGAACGCACAACAAATTATATAAGACGATGCATCAGAAACCATTACGATCTGTTATTCCTAAGAAATTTCCATACTTTTATATTGATTGGGGGAACATCGCAACATCCAATTCTACTGGATATGCACAAATTATTGAATCATCTAGTTTTTCATATGATTTCGGTCTTGATACGTTAGCAGGAATGATGGACTTGATCCGATTCGATTCAAACGTAAATCGAAGTTCTCAAATGATTTAGAAAAAAAATTAATTTCCGAATTTACTTCGAAATGGAAACCCTTTGATTGGACACAGCAAATAGAAGACTAGCTGGTAGAGCCTATCTAACGCTGTTCTAAACGGCTACTAGTAAGATGATCAACGCTTAAAAATAGCAATATCACTTCACAAAATAATATAGAAGAACGATTGCGATAGCTAAAAACATAGAATGTATAATCGGAATGTCTGTGTATCGATGGAATTTTCAACCAGTATATTATCTTTTATCATACCTCTCTACCCACCGTAGTTATTCCAAATAGTCACCAATAATAGGAGTAGCTTCCTGATTGTTCATCAAATCACAAACATAGCATCAATTGCAAAACTTCCCCTTAATTTTTTCATATTTTTTTATCCATGTCTGAACTAAAGATGGTTCCAGTCCCACAAAAGAGGAATTCACATACAGTATTGAATGATGAATGAGTCAGTCAGTGATTAATTTTCGTTGCTACCGTCAACTGCCTGCATCACTATCACCACTATTACAATTCAAACAATAAAACAATGCATAACGAACGAAGGATGGCAACAAAACGACACACACACAACTGTCGAGTACTATACCGTATTCAATGATAGTCAGAGAAAAGTCACTGTAGGAAGAAGTGACAATCGAAGCAAGGCAAGGCAACGCTATTATGATGCACATAGAAACTTTCAGAAGTCTACCATATCGAACAAAGATAATTTCGGTGATAGAAAGATAAACAAGAACGCACATCGCTGCTTCTGTCTCGGACAACTAACTACAACTCTCTCAAAAAAATACAATGACAACATCGTCGTCGTCGTTATGGAAGGATCTTATTGCAGGTGGTATAGCGGGAACAGCTGGAGTGGTGATTGGTCATCCATTCGATACTATCAAAGTTCGACTGCAACAGCAGCAGCAGCAGATACAGCCACCAAAAATAAAAACAAAAATCGCCCCAACTATCTCCACACCGTCGTTGTCATCATCATTGTCATCGT